>PVIR01012378.1:0-44855 GCA_004026965.1 Petromus typicus
CCTCAGCCTTATTCTTAGTTTTGTATTTTGAGGCAAGATCTCAGTCACTAAACTACCAAGACAAGGCTCAAACTTTCATTTCTCCTGACTCAGCTTTCCAGAATGGTGGTACTAGAGGCGTGTGTGCCCCTGCTTGGCACTTTACACCCCGGATCAAACTCAGGACCTGTGCTTTTGGGGTTGCTGTGGCAACACGGAGCTAAATCCCTGGCACCTTTAACTTTTTCAAAAGAGATATGGGGTGAGTTAAAAGTAGAACCAACTCTGAAAAAGTGAAAATCTCTCAAAAAATAAGAAGAAAAAGTATAGCTGGATAGGGGTTGTACATGCCTGTAATCCCAGCAATTGGAAGGCTGAGGCAGGAGGATCACAAGTTCCAGCCTTGTCTCGACAACTTGGTGACTAACAAGATTGTGTGTCAAAAATTTAAAAATGAGCAGGGCATGGTGGCTTATATCTGTAATTCCAGGACTCAGGAGGCTGAGGCAGGAAGATTGCTTCGAGTTCAAGGCCAACTTGGGCTACATAGTGAGATCCTCTTTCAAAAAGATAAAACATCTGGGCTGGGGAGTAGCTCAGTGGTTCCCGCGCCTGTCTTGCAGCAACCAGTACCACATACCACAGTGCCAGGCATGGTGGCTCACGCCTATAATCCCAGCACTTGGGAGGCAGAGGCAGGAGGATTGCTGTGATGTGAGTTGGAGGCTGAGCTCAGGGCCAGCCTGAACCACAAAGCGAGACCCTGTCTCAAAAAACCTTTAAAAAAAAAATTAAAAAAAAAAAAAAGAAAGAAAGAACTGATACAGCTCAATGTGAAATCCCTGGATTCAATCTCCAGCACTAGGGGAAAAAATGATGTCTGTACAAATAAATTTATACTACAAAAAAGGCCAGAGATTTAGCTCAAGCAATACTGTGCCTACTTTAGGCATACAAGGGTCTGAGTTCTATCCCTAGTAGCAAAAAAAAATTTATACTGGAATTTTGACCACCATTCAGACACTATGAATTGAAACCCTAGCTTCAATCCTCAAACCAAAAAATTTTTAAAAATTAAAGGAAGAATGCCGGGCGTGGTGGCTCACGCCTGTAATCCCAGCACTCGGGAGGCAGAGGCAGGAGGATTGCTGTGACGTGAGTTTGAGGCTGAGCTCAGGGCCAGCCTGAACCACAAAGTGAGACCCTGTCTCAAAAAACCTTAAAAAAAAAAAAATTAAAGGAAGACATTGGTTTTAGTCCCTTTCACATAAAGTCCCACCTTAATTCATTCTACGCTGGTGCCAGGGATGTAGCTCAGGGGCACTGCCCCTGCCTGGCACACGCAAAATCCTGAGTCCAGTTCCCAGCACTGAAGGAGGAAGCGAGCTGCACTCCACCCCATAATGCTCCGTCTGAGGCAGGGCCGATGCATGTTAAAAATCGTGCCATGTGCTGGCCACTCGTAGAGACATGATGCCAGCCTAAAGTGGTCATTTGCAACCCAGAATAAAGTTCTAAATGACAGAGAAAACGGAACTAAGCCAGCATGGGTGGCGCAGGCCCTCAGCTGGGACAGGCACAGAAGTGCCCCGGAGCAGGGGGACAGCCAGGCAGCTGGCGCCGAGGGCCTCAGGTAGCCATCTCTGGGCAAGGGCCAGAAAGAAATCCCTCTCCACCCCTCTGGCCTTGATGAGCCCCAGGACTTCCCCCGAAGGATCAGATTTTCATGGGAATCTGGGAACAGCTGGGAAGCAGCAGCTGCAGAGACACGTCCACCCTTCCCTCAGTCCCCCGAGCCCCCCTCCCCGCCTCTTTTCACGGAAGGCAGGAGTGGGGGTGGGTGCAGGGCGTCCCGGGGCTCACAGGAGACGTTGACCTGGACAGAGACCTCGGCCCGGCCCACGTCATTCTCTGCCCAGCAGGTCAAGTTCTTCCTGTTGAGGTCACGGGTGACATTGGCCAAGGTGAGCTCCAAGTGTGGCAGAGTCTCTGATTTCTGGATCGGGGGGAAAGGGGAGGTCAGAAGGGCTCCAGCAGGCTGGGGGGTGGGGGCTGGCGGCGATGTCTGTGGGGCCCTCTGGCTCCAGAGGGAGCGGTGAGTGAGGCTGGGAGGAGAAGGGAGAGTGGGAGAAGACAGTCTCCCAGGTCACCTGTCACACGGTCTGATCAGTCTAATGCATCACCACAAGCCTCAAAACAGGCATAGCGTCCCCGAACCAAAGCTGAAGCCCGCCCTCGGAGCCATGGACCTCAGCCATCAGGAGCCCAAGTCGAGCGGCTCACTAGACAGCAAGGAGAGCCTGGCCACTGGTAGTCGGTGGCACATTGGAGGGTCACACATCAAGAGCGGGAGTGGATAACAGGCGGCATTGCCTCCTTGGGCAGATGACAGTGAGTGACACGCCGCACTCGACTCTGAATCATCAAGACTGAATCAGGTTAGTCTCAGAGGATTCCACATCTTGCCGAATGAGTGGGGGAGTGTTGTGAGCGGAAGAGGTGGGCAAAGGATCTTTTGAAAGCTGTTTTCATAAAATAATGAAAATAAATGAGGTGGTGTGTGGATATCATATATCTGGAATTTTGGGTTGGCTTGACTTTGGTTTGGGCTTTTTTTTTTTTTTCCTTTCTTCTTTTTTTGAGACAGGGTCTATCCCTGTCTGAACTCTCTATGTAGCTCAGGCCAGCCTTGAACTCACAGCAATCCTTCTGCCTCTGCCTCCCGAGGGCTGGGATTACAGGTGCGAGCCCTTGCGTTTGCCAGGTAGATACCAGAACCACTGAGCTAAATCGCCAGAGTTCTGGCTTTTTTGACACAAGGTCGCTGTCACATCACTATGTAGTTCAGACCAGCCTTGAACTCAGTGTGTAGCGCAGGCTGTTCTTAAACTCCAGATCCTACAGCTTCAGCTTCTGGAGCTGGCCTCACAGGTGTGCGTCACCACACCCAACTTCCTGTCTGGAAATTTCCTGGAGCATGCATGACAGGAGACAGTTTCCCTGGGCTTTCCGCTGGCATACATGAACTTGCAGATAACAGGAGAGCTCTTCCTCCTTTTGCGCAAGCTCGGTTCTACCACCTCACGGGCTCCCTGCACCCCTCGGCTGTCTCCCCTCCTGGGTCACCCTGGGCCTGGGGTCCCCTGTTACTATTCATCTCTTTGAATGGCTTTCCTGTATCTTGCTCGCCTGAGGGGACCCAGCCCCTCTCTTTCCGCTTTAACTCGGCTAGGGTGTGGCTTTTCTATGGGCAATTTTCAGGAAACGCAGACATTAACACAAACGTTAATTTCCAAAGGAGAAATCACCAGCTGGAATTTCCCAAGCAGGTATCTGACTTAGAGCAACCGTGTGCTGGGTGTGGCCGGGCCCTGTCTGCCCTCCCATCGCTTCTTCCAAGTCTTGACCCTGGGGTGGAAGGGTCCCTCCTCTCCACCTGGACGCTGTTCAGGGCTGCAGGTTCTCTTCTGCCTGTTCCCGGGGCCTGCAGCAAACTCTGGGCTGACTGCCCCCACCGAGCCAGGCCCTCTGCCCCGAAGCTCATACCATCCACCCACTGATCTCGCCCTGGTCCCTGGGGTGGGCTCCTGCTACACGAGTGGGACCGGCTTTATGTGGGCACAGCCCCTTGTCAGGCTCTGCGGTTGAAGCCCCTCGAATCACTGTGGCCACTCTGGGCTGCCCATGGCCAGCTCAAGCCAGAGAGCATGGCCGGCAGGTACCAGAGACATGTCTGGGAAACACAGGCCAGACGATGCCTGCAGGCGGCCCGGGAACCAGAAGCGGTCACATCCACCTCCTCACTTTGCAGATGAGTAGAGAAAGTGCAGGCCGATTCAGACTTGTCTAAAATCATTCCGAGAACGAATACGCGAGGGAGCTGAAGCCTGAGCTGCGCCCTCTGCACTAGTGTGGTCCTCTCGCCCGAGAGAGTGCTGCTTTCCGGGGCTCCAGGAAAACACTCCCAGAGACCCCCAAGAACTGGCCCTGCTGTGAGACCACTCCAAGTCCCTCCCTGGCCTCCACGACCCTATCTGGGAAGCAAGGATGTGAGGCGCCATGGTGAGGGCCGCTCACTGCCGCGTGGGAGTGGGGCCCGTCACTGTCAACCAGCACCGTATCCCAGAGAGGGCGCCAGGCTTTGGCGAAGGGTACAGCCTGTGCCTGCCCCCACCCCCAATCCATCTCTGCTGGTCCTTCGCGTCTCTCCGCGCATCTTGGTCTCCCGCCCCCTGGCTCCGGCCGGCCACTCCGGGGCACAGGAAGCCTGCTGCTGGAGGCTCTCACCATCACCGTGGCCGACTCCTCCAGCTCCGAGAGGATCCATCCTGCCCGCCGCAGGTTCCGCCCCTCCACGTGGCACCGCAGCCGCACGTCATCCCCCACATCCACGGAAGCGTTGGACACCTGTACCTGCAGTGTGGGCACACCTGGCCACAGGTTGCCCCAGAGCTGTTAGAGCTGGGTGTGGCCTCAGGACACCCCCAAGCACGCCCTCCCCAACCTCCTCAGGTCCCAGGCCCGGGCAGTGTCCTCGGCGTGGTTCTGCAGCCTCTGCCAGTGGCCGTGGCCCAGCCCTTCAGCGCCTGCTCTGGGTCCTTCCCGGGCACCAGCCGTCTCCCCTCCCCTGGCAGCATCTCCAGCACCTACCGCAGCTGGTCATGTGGCTGAGCGGCAGTGTCTCGTTCCCAGGCCCGAGGCAGCTCAGCCCCTGGGTACGCACTCCGCCCAGCCCCTCCTCCTCCCAGCGCCACAGCCAGTGCAGGGCGCAGGTGCAGCGCAGGGGGTTCCCAGACAGGACCCTGGGGAGGGACAGAGTGGGGGCAGCTGTTAAGAAGCCACAGGACACGGTGACCAGGGGCAGGGTACAGAGGGGGCTTGGGGCAGGTTCCGGACAGAGACTCAGTTCCCAAAAGGAATACACATCAGAAGTTGAGGACAGCGAGCTGGGAGTTACAAGCGCTCCTGGTGACATGCCAGGCAGGGCTCTACAGGTGGGAGGAGAGGACACAGCCTCCTGCCGGGGCCCCACGCCTGAGTGCCCACAAGTACACAGGACACTGCTGCCCACGCTCTGTGCACGCCCCGGGGATGTGCTCAGGCACGGCCATGTGCACGCTCCCCGCCGCGTGGCCACACCTCAGCGAGGCCCCAGTCACACCAGCCCCCAGTGGGCTCACACACCAGCACCCCACAGTGGACCCGCAGCCTCTGCGCTGACGGGTTCTCGCACAGGGACGTCTCAGCTCACAGACACACAGCCTCCGAGGGAGCCCAGCCCAGCCCGCCAGCTCCACAGAGGGACACACGTCACGGCCCCACAGTGACTTCGCACACAGCTCACTCACAGCTCCTGTAAGGACAGGCCCTGCACAGCTCTCCAGGACAGAGACTCCAGAGCATTAAAGGAGAGGTTCCTGTGGGACAGGCAGAGAGCATCTGTGAGCCTCTGGCCTCACGGGGAAGGAGGTGCCGCGGTCCGAGCTGACAGCCTGAGAGGTCCAAGTGCACGGTGCTGGGGCCGCAGGTGAGCCTCCTGGAGTTCACTCCCTCCCCGGGACAGCAAGGGTTAACCCCACGTAACCCCTCCCGAAACCTCAGAGAGGGGGAGGGGAACAGCCGCTGTCCCCCACCTCCTCGGCCCCAGCTGGCAAAGTGCTGAGGCCACAGCTGGGGGAAGGGGCTCCATCTGTGCTCCCCCATGGAGAGAGAAGGGAAAGACCGACTCCCACACTCCTTTGCCCTCTGCCAGAGGAGGACAAGGACCTCATAGTACTTCCTCAGGTCCCTCCCCTCCTCCTTCCTACTCCTCCAAAGGGACGAAGGCGCGAAGGCACAAGAAGACCCCTGGGCCACCACTCTCTGGTGGAGAGATCAAGAAGCGAGCCCAGTGCTGGCTGCTGCAGCCCCGCAGGAAACAGGAGCCCTATGCTCTGGGCCCGCACCAGGCTGCGGCCCCTGCACCCCTCTTCCTCTGCGGCCCAGCCTCATACTGTCCTTGCCCTCTGGGCCTTGCACAGGGACCCCACTAGGAGGCAGCAAGAGCTGGGTCAAGCTCTGTCCTTGGGCTGTGTGACTCCAGCACAGACGTGACCTGCTGGTTCTCAGAACGCAGTCTATAAAATGGGGACAGCTCAGCTGATTGCAAAGACTCAGACACGAGACCAAGAAGAGTCGTTGACAACACATTCTCTCCTGAGGTCCCAGGACCCAGCGAGGGACACAGCAGCATTGTGGTCGTGGCCTCACTGGGGTCGTAGCCTCACCGGGCCGGCTCAGCACTGAACACGGCCCCTCTGCCCCTGCCCATTCCCCACCAGCCCAGGGGAGGCCAGGAGCTGAGCTCTGGGCCCCAGAGCCCAGGGAGGGCTGCCAGGCATGCCAAGGCTATCTCCTGGCCACTCCACGCCCTCTTAGTCCTCTACAAGAGAAGCTGCGACTCTGAGATCCCAGCTCCAAGGCTGCCCAGCTGTCCTGTCCCCAGCTCTTGTCCCCTTGGGACTGGTGTCTGTCTGAGCCCCCCGGAGAGGGAGGCCAGGTTCCAATGGGACAGTTGCGGCAGCATGAGTGCGGAGGTGAGAGTGAGAAGGACCTGGAGCGGCCTGAGCGCCCAGAGCAGAGGCGGCCGGGAGCAGCCTGGGGCAGGACGGCTTCCCTGACTGTGCTGGCTTCTGCAGAAGCCTTCCCCGGGGGGCCCCAGCCCATTAGCTGCAAGTGTGGGTGTCCCCAGCCCGCGGCGCAGTCCCGACACTCACAGGCGGCCGAGCTGAGGAGTGAAGTGGAAGGCGTCCACCGCCACAGAACGGAGACCACTCTTCACGATGGTGCTGTGGGGGGCGCACAGTCAGCCTGGCCCTCGGTGCTCAGCTGTCTACCCCGAGCCCCGCCCTCTGCCCATCCTGGTCCCCGATTCCCAAGGCTGAGCGCTGCTAGCTCAGCCCGCTGCTAGCTCTCGCCCCTCCTAGCATGCAAGGCTATCTGGAACTTGTGGACCCCCAAACTTCCTGACCCCACAGGCCTCCAAGCCCAGCCGTCAGGTCCCCCCAGGCCAACGTTTCGGGCCCACGGTCCAGGCCCGAGCCACCCCCCCCCGCCCAGCCTCGCTCCTCACAGGTTTCTCAGCTGGCCCAGGCCCTGCAGGTCTCGGAGTGCCAGGCGCTCCAGGCGTTGCTGGTTCTCCACATAACTGTGGGGACAGGGGGGTCAGCAAAGGGGTCAGGTCCCAGTTGAGCCCCTGAGCCCCCACATGCTTCATAATCACAGTGCACATCTGCATGGATTCACATACACACAAACGTCACACACGGACACACCCGCACACACACCCAAGGCATGCATGCATATGTAGACACACATCTCTTCACAAGTTACACACACATGCACGTGTGCATCCTCACAGTCTCATGTATGTGAACACACACATCTCTTGTGCCACACACACACCCATGCGAATGCACACAGACACGAACATGCCCAGAGATGCTGCAGATGTGCACACTTACACGGGACACATGCATGTGGGCCTAAATGTGTGTGCACAGAAGCACGCTCACATCCTCACACATGGACACACGTAAGCAAAGCTCACACATACTTCTTGCACACGCACGCACACCAGTGCCTTCCAGGTGTGGTGCTCTGCTTCTGTACTGCACATGCTCCACACAGCGGGCCCGTGCTGAGACACCTCCTCCCGCAGAGAGCCTGGGCCACCACTGCACTGCCCCACCCTGCACAACAGAAGCCCTGATGCCACAAATATATGTGCTGTCAGGGCCAGGGATATAGCTCAGTGAGTGGTTCCAGCACCGTCTTGCAAGCGCAAAGACCCAGGTTCGATCCCTGGAAACCACATAACAATACTGGGCATGGAGACTCAGCCCAGCAGCAACCTGCACCACATACCACAGTGCCGGGCATGGTGGCTCACGCCTGTCATCCCAGCACTTGGGAGGCAGAGGCAGGAGGATTGCTGTGATATGAGTTTGAGGCTGAGCTCAGGGCCAGCCTGAACTACAAAGTGAGTTCCTGTCTCAAAAAACCTTAAAAAAAAATACATATATATATATATATATATGCGCTGCCAAATGCACCTGTTCAGGGACCGTTCTCTGAGTTCATCACACATGTGCACACACACACACACACACACACACACACTCTACCTGCTCTGCACCCACAAACCTTGCTCCTTCCTCACACTCGAGCAGCAACCTCCACACACACACCATGTTTTCATGGAGCAGGCAGAAGCACGCAGGCTGTACGGCAGAGAGCCCGCGCCCCTCCCTGGCGCAGGACGGGCCCTGGAGGGGAGAAGGGCAAGCGGAGGATGGAGCTGCAGGGTGTGGAGTGGAGACGCCGCGAGGACTGGCCGGCTGACGAGTGAGATGGGAAGGCTGAATGGAAGGGGAACAGAACAAAGGGGGAGACGTGGAGAAAAAGGAGCCGAGAAGGAGAGACTGGCAGAGAGAAGAGGTGGCAAGCAGAAAGGCAGCTCAGGAAAGAGAAGGGCAGAGCCAGGGAAGACGGGGAGCCAAGAGAGAAGGAGAAGCAGTCGGCCTGGGCTGCGGTGGCCGGCCCTGCCCGGCTTCTGCGCCTGGCGCGCCGGGAGTTCCTGAGAACTCGGCTGTCCTGCAGTGGCACGTCGGTGCGCAGCACACACGCTCCGGAGGTCCTGACTCATCCAGCTCTCAGAATTCTCTCTCTCACCCTGGACTTTCCCTAGGTAAGAACTAAATAAGGAACTGACATAAAGGGCCGTCTCCTCGCCCAGCTGTGGCCCCCAAAGAACAGGCAGCATCAGTTCTCAGCCCTCAGAAGCACGACAGGCTGGGGAGAGCCATGTTCTACTTGGAACTCCAGGCCCCACCCAGAAGGCTCAGGCTGCCGGGACCTGTGGAGGTGGTGAGACTACGCGGCCGGCGGTGTGTGCACGCTGTCAGGCGGTGCGCTCAGAGCTGCCTCATTCGTTTGGAGTCACAATCAATCTGTCTATTCGAGTCCATTATCTCCTTGTTAGCTCCGTGGGTGAGGGAGGAGAGAGGGGGCTTCGGTGCAGGCGGAGGTGGGGGGATCAGGCTGCCGCCCTAGGAGGGCATCTCAGTCACCGGCCTACTCCCAAACCACAGGCTCCCTCCACCCCGGGTGGGCTACGGGGACTGGGAAAGAGGAGCACTGATAGGAGGTGGTCAGGAGCCCGGCCCTGGCCTGGAGGCCAGTGATGGACAGACAGGACCGAGGTGACAGCGAGCATCTGGGGCCCCTCCCGCCAGGCAGAAACCTAGGCCTACACCAAGACAAGGCCACCTCCTCCCCTCCTGGTCTCCCTAGGGCCATTAGAGAGAGATACTGAGTACCTTCCCGTTAATTACCACAAGAGGCCCCAGAAACTCTGTGCCAATTACTGCAGGCTGCTCAAGTCACTTCCAGACAGCGACAGCCCCCAGCTCAGGCGATTGCAGCCTGTCATCGCTGGAGGCCAGAGTTCCTGCTCCCCACACGCCCTACATCACAGAAAAGGGGTTTTCCAGCATTTCTTCCCTTTCAGAGGCCGTGCTGGCCCCACCAGCCACACAGAACACTTGGCTTTTCCAGCCGCCACCACCACAGGACTCCTGACTCCTCTCGGCCAGTTATGACAGTGCACTCCCCTAGGTCCCACCAGCTGCTAAAAAATACTTGAGTATTTTTTGAACCAGTGATTGCCGAGCCAGAGCACTGCAGCGTGCTGGAGGTGCCTCTCGGCTCCGGATCAGGAAGAGGGGAGAGGCTCTCAACAATGGCCCTGACTCCCTGCCCCAAGGAGGAAAGGCAGAAGGGGGCGAGGGAGAGAAACCAGCGGGAGCTCCATTTCCACATCCAAATCAAGGGGCACTGGGGCCAAGGAGTGGCAGAGGGAGAGGACAGCTCAGCCACCAAGCTATGGCTCCTCACCGAATCCAGCTCAACTCCCCGGCCCAGGGGGAAGGGCACAGGTGCCTGCTCCTGGCAAGGAGGGAACTCGGGGCTGCTCCCCCGAGGAAAGGGGGAAGAGTACCCGCAGGGAGGGGCTGTCCGTCAGGCAGACCTGACCCACAGACCTGACCCACAGAACCCCCATAGCCCGCGCTCTGCCCAACGCCAGCGTGCCAGCTGCCCTGAGCCTCGGGTGACACCTAGACATGACCGCGGGGCCTGCCCTGCCTGCGCCCTCGGGGCAGGGCTGTACCCTCCCGTCGCCTCAGTGTCCCTTGTCTTCCGACACTCACAGTTCTGTCAGGTTCTCTGCGCCCGGCAGGTGGCGGAGGCTCTGTAGGGTCGAAGCCCTGGTGCAGCGCAGCCCCGTGGGGCCGAGGGGACAGCAGACATCGGGGCAGGACGTGGCGCCCACCGACGCCAGCATCAGCCAGGCCAGCAGGGTCCCCAGCGCGGTGGCCTGGCAGTGCCAGCCGGACTGCCCGCGCCGCCCGCCTCGCAGCATCGCGGTCCGCCCGCGGCTGGCGCCGTCCGCGCTCGCAGCAGCCGCGCTGCGCCCCTCCACGTGCGCGGGCGGTGTTAAAGGCCCGCGGGGCGGGGCCAGCGGCCGCCCCGCCCCGCCCCTCGGCGGACCGCGTCTCGGGGCCTCGGAGCACGCGGGTGTCTTCGGGGAATGGGGATCCCGGGAGCTGATGTGTCATTTTTCGCAGCATGAAGCAGCTGCGTTTTTGGATTTTGCGGGAGGGAAGACCGGAGCTGAGGAAAGGGTGCAGTCCAGGTCAGCCCAGCCGGCCCGGCCGAGGACCCGCGTGCCCGAGGGAGCGTGCCTGTCATCTGGAATAAATCAGGGAACACTTGCTGCCCTAGTAGGAACGGGGAGACTACCCAGAAGGACGGAGAGCAGAGGGGCAGAGAGAGGAGCGCCCTCCGCAGCCGCAAGCGGGCTGGGCGCGGAACCCTGAGAGCAGGCGGCCACGGGGTGGCGCTCGAGGCCCGCCCAGAGTCCGCGCTCCGCCCGGGCCCGGCGGGGACGCGGGCTGCACCCCGGGCCCTGCGCCTAGGGCGCAGGGCCAGACCTCGGGCAGCCCTCGGGGCCTTGGGCGAACAGGACCCAGCCGAGCAGGGCTGGCATCGATCGCCGTCCTGACAAGAGCATCGATCTCTGCGCGTAGAAATTAATAGATCTTCGCTTAGCTCTTCGGACGCGAGTGGGGCGGGGATGGCGGCTCCCGGAGAGCCCGGCATCCCCCGTACCTAGGGCCGGAGAGAGGCCCGGCCCTCCAAGTTCCAGGCCTGGTGGCTGCAAGAGAGCATGGGAGGTCTCTCAGGAAGGGGTAGACAGGCCCAGGGCACAGCGTCTCAACGCAGAGAGTCCCCAAGTCCCCGACACTCCAACCGAGCGGCCTGGGTGCAGCAGAGAGACGGACACACGGTGATCATCGGGACTGGGCAGGGCAGCGCCTCGCGCTCAGGGGCACAGGGCGCCTTCTGAGGCCGAGAGGGGCTCGAGGAGCGAAGAGCTTGAAAACAGGCGCACCCGCGGTGTCCCCAGGTTTCCTCAGCGGGCTGTGAGGATCGGGACCGAGCGAAGCCGTCCCTCAGGTGTCCGGGCACCTGTTGGCAGCGCTGGAGCTCGCTCGGGGAGGACACCCACGCTGTTGGCTGTCTCCTGGGTGCAGCCCGCCTCGAGAGGCGGGTGGGAGGAGTAGTCCCGGCCCCACCCTGCCCCTGACTTCGGCCTTATTTCCCCAACAGACCTGTCCCCCTTAGTTGTCAGGCTAAATATTTTGGCTTGGCGGGAGGGGCGGAGAGGACCGGGAGGTCTCACAAACCAATCGGCTCCGAGGGGGGGGAGCTGCGCGTGCCCGCGAGCTCGGCCGGCGGGAGACGGGAGACGGGAGACGGAGGGGAGACGAGCGCCGAGCGCCGCCGGAGGGTCGGAGCAGCGCGCTCCCGCCCGGGCGCTCGGGCTCCGCTCTGCTCGCCTCGGCCTTCTCTCCGCTCGCCCTGCCCTGTCCGCACCTCTCTCCGCCTCTGGATTCACACTGAGTCTGCCTCCTACGGCCTGTCTCAAGCTTTATCTCCTGCCCACCGAGCAGGGCTCCTAATCGCTGTGCTCCTGGCCGTCCTCTGCCCTCAGGGTGCAGCTCTCTGCCTCCTTGACCGTTTTCCAGACCCTTCTCCGCCTCCCAGCCCCCTGCAGGAGGGCCAGGACTGAGCAAGGTCAGGGCTGGGCCATGGTCCGGCCCAGTCTGTGGCCCTGGGGACCAGGCCTGCTCGTGATCCTCCTCGCTTCCGGACTCGGCCTGGACGTCATGAAGGGTGAGTCTCCTGCCCCGTCTGCCCAGCACCCAGCACCAGTGCTTCTCCTGATGGCTGGGAAGCCTCCCAGTGCACTCTCCACCAGCCGGAGCACATCTCTCCGCCTTATGCGAAGAATGAGATTAGCTCTCAGAAGGACTTCCCACCCACCCGAAGAAGCAGTTAGTTGCTTACATAAAAGTGTTTTTCCAGGCCTGGGGATGTGGCTCAACGGTGCCCTGTCTGGCAAGCACAAGGTCCCGAGTTTGATTCCCACTACGAGAAAAAAACAAAAATGAAGAAGGATGTTTCCCCTCAGCCCAGTAGAAGTCCTCACTCCATTCCTTCTTGTCCAATGCTGATCCCAGCCGAGCCTAGATGGATCAGGATTCGACTGGACGGAGTCGGAGCTCATGTCTAGAACCACAGAGTGAGAAAGGCTAGGCTGGGGCTGCTGAGAATCAGCACAGTGCGACGGGAACCGGCCGGAGCAATGAGCACTCAGCCCAGAGTGCTGAGCCCGGGCCGCTGGCAGCTGCCTTTAGGGCGTCCTCTGGGGCAGAGGGGCTGGCCCGGGGGAGGACCACCGGCCCGAGGGCCTCTCTCTTCCCAGAAAGACTTCCCCCAGTGGATCTCCGGAGAGGACCGCTTAGACCAACGGTGCTGGGAGCTTGGCAGCCAGAGCAAAGGAAAGCAGAGGGAAGAAAGTAAAGAAGGGAGCCAGCAGCACCTGCCCCTTCCCCAGCTCCACAGTCTCTCCAGACTGGGGCTCTGACACCCCGCAGGCCACACGGGCCTGAGGAGTCTGAGACAGAAGCGCCCCCCCTCAGGGCGGAGTCTCTCCTGCAGAGCAGTGAAGCCACTGGGGTGGGCTGGGGTGCCCTGACAGGCAAGGTCTACCTCACCCCACCCTGAGCCCCCGCCTCCTCCTCCACCCTGTGCCAGGACAGGGCACAGAGATGCCAGCCAGGAGTGCAGTTGTCAGGACCGAAGCATGCTCCTGGGGAGAGACCAGTGTTTAGTCAGCGGACCCAGATGTCCTGTTCCCAGTGCAGCTCTGCATAGACTCAGCCCTGAGGGAAGCCAGGGGTTAATTTGCAAAGGTCTTAGATTTGTTTTTCCAAATGACTCCCATCAGGGGAGCCGTGGAGAGGCGAGGGCATGATGGGAAGTGGGCGCCTGAGAGAACCCCCATCTGCCTTGCAAAGCCTGATTGGCCTCTCCTGGAGGAGATGAAAGTGTTTTCTCATTCTCTCCCTCTCTTGTGTGCGTGTGAACCTGCTTAGGCGCACGCTCTCTCATGCACACACACACACGCACACGCACACGCACACGCACACGCATAGCTACCGGGCAGTCAAGCTCAGGACCATCAGGGACAACTCGAAGGTGTGCCGGCCCTGGCCCTCCAGGAACGGGCCTGGACCGCGTGGTGTGTGGTGTTGTTGGAGGGCCGGGTGGGAGACACGTGGAGTCTGGAGGGGGAGCTGGGCCGGACATCGGGCCGAGGACCCCCGCTTGCGCCTTCTGCAGTGGGAAGCCATGCCAGGGCCCCAAGGAGCAAGGGAAGCAGGCACCCAGGCCCCAGAGGGGGACAGTTCTCAGGGACTTGGGAGCAAAGGGGAAGTAGGGTGGGGCTCTGGGACTGAGGAAGCCGGCACACGTGGGGCCCCAAGAGCAAAGCGGCTTTGGGACCCCGGAGTCCCCAAGGCCTCAGCCTCGGACTGGGCAGCGTGGCAGGTGCAGAGCTGGCTCCGGTAGCTGCCCTCCTTGGAGATAGGTGACAGTGGGGACACAGCCCCACACAAGCTTGTGACCAGCACTGCTGGATGAGGTGCATCAGGTGGGAAATGGAAGTGAGTCGCTGGGCCAGAGTGCCAGGGAAGGCATGCTTGGCCTGAGTGTGCGGACTGAGGGCTGGGGACACCCCAGAGGAAAAGTGGAGACTGGCTTATCTGCCTCCCCGCGTGTGAGGCCGAGGGACAGAGACGAGAGCCTCTGGTGGTGGAGCCACACAACGTCCCTTCAGTGTGATAAATCAGGGTCAGCGCTGGCACCCTTTGGGCAGGGAGAGAAGTGGGGAGTGTGGAGCCCCCTGCCAACTGCCTCCAGTCACAGAATTCACTCATAAACCCACCCCATGTTTTCTGAACACCAGCTGTGTGCCAGGCACTGTACCATGCTCTGGGACGCAGCAGCGAATCACACAAAGATCATTGCCCTTGGGGATCTTTTACAATAAGCAAAATAAGTAAGGAAAGTATAAATGAGCTGGTGAGGAGGGTCACAGAGGAAGAGCAAGCAGGGGGAGGTGGCAGGCAGCCCCGAGCAGTAGAGGGGCTCTGCCATGCCAGGGACGAATGTTCTCGCTACAGGGACAGAACAGCAGCGGTATGAAATCCTGGAGGCAGGAGTTTGGCTGGCTTGTTTGAAGGGCAGCAAAGAGGTCCGAGCACCCAAAGAGGAGAGGGAGGGAGAAGAGGAAGTCAGAGGGCTTAAGGGCCCGCACTGCGCAGCTCTCCAGAGCGGAAGTAAGGGCCTCCTCAGCGGAGTGAGACGGAGCTGCGAAGCTCGAGGCCTCGAGCGCAGCGCAGCGCGTCCGACTGTGCTTTGGTGGGTCCGTGGTCTCGGGGCGGAGAACTTCCCGCACAGGGCAGGGTGATGAGGGAGGTTCTTGGAAGGCTGCCGCTCCAGATTCGGAGGAGATGACCGTGGAAACAGGTGACAGCGATCAGGCTCCAGCTATTCCTGAATGTAGAGCCTACAAGACGCAGTGACGCAGCTGGCAGAGACCCAGCAAGGCACAGGGAGGAGGCCATGGCCCCCCAGAACCACACCTGGTCCCCCATCCAGTGTGGCTGTCCTCACCAGTGCCGCCAGCGAGGGATGGGGTACTCACACCACACACCATGTGTACCCACAGTGTGCCCCAGCCTGGACATCCGCTCTGAGGTGGCACAGCTGCGGCAGCTGGAGAACTGCAGTGTGGTGGAGGGCCACCTACAGATCATGCTTGTGTTCACGGCCACGAGGGAGGACTTCCGCGGCCTCAGCTTCCCGCACCTCACCCAGGTCACTGACTACATGATGCTCTTCCGGGTCTATGGCCTGGAAAGCCTGCGTGACCTCTTCCCCAACCTGGCGGTGATCCGCGGCGCTAACCTCTTCCTGGGCTACGCGCTGGTCATCTTTGAGATGCCAGACCTGCGGGACGTGGGGCTGCCCGCGCTCGAGGCCGTGCTGAGTGGCGCTGTGCGCGTGGAGAAGAACCAGGAGCTCTGCCACCTCTCCACGATTGACTGGGGGCTGCTGCAGCCTGCGCCCGGCGCCAACTACATTGTAGGCAACAAGCTGGGCGAAGAGTGTGCTGACGTGTGCCCTGGCACACTGGGCGCTGCTGGTGAGCCCTGCGCCAGGACCACCGTCAGCGGACACACCGACTACCGGTGCTGGACCTCCAGCCACTGCCAGAAAGGTGGGCGCTGGCACAGAAAGCGACAGGGAGGCAGGGGGGCAGGGCTGGGGGCTGGGCAGACACAGGGTGATGCGGACCAGTTGTGTCGTATCTCTTAATGAAGGCGGCTCCTACTGTAGAAAAAGAAGCTGAGGCTAGGAGAAACATAATCACTGATAGCACAGGGAAGTCAAGGAGTAGGAGCAAGAAGATCAGAGCCGGACGAGGTGGGCACGGGCCGAGGGTAGGCGCAGATGGTCAGGAGGCGGCGCAAGCAGCAGTGTGCAGCTGCGGGGAAGTCCAGAGCCGGGTGGCTGGGGTTCAGGCCTCAGCTCCGTGGCTTACTGGCTGTGTCTATTTAGCTCATCTCTGCTTCAGCTTCTGTTCTGTAAAATGATCTTAGAGCTGTTCTGAGGGAGGAGTCATTTTCCAGAGCATTACAGCAGCATTACAGGCCACGGCAGTGACTCGGCTCCCCACAGAAGCCGCCTGGCAAGGTGGGCGGGAGGAGCTGGCAGCACTGCCATGAGGGGAAGGGAGGAAAGGAGGAGGTGGTGGGCAGAGGGCTGGACAGTGAAGGCAGAGCCAGGCTTTTTCCTGGAGGACAAGGAAGGGAGAAGGGAGGCCGCATGGCTGGAGCAGGAGAATTCCGGGGCAGGAAGGAGGCCCTTTTGGAAGCTGGGAGCGTCTTGGTGCCCGTCTGTCTGGGCCTTCCCACAGCTCTCAGGCCACTGCCCCACGTCCACTGCCTCAACACCAGGGGACGAGGGTAATCAGAGCCCTGCTGTATCCAGAGCCCACGGCCTCCGTGTTGGCTGTACACACTGCCGCGGTCCGCCCTGTATCCACTGTCAACAAGCCCTGCTCACCCACCCTTCCCGCGGCTCCCACACTCTTCCACACCACCAACCCCAGACCTGTCCGTGGCTGCTGGGTGTCGCTCTGTGCCCCGGGCAGGGAGAGGAGGGTGACAGAATGGGCAGCGGCATGGATGACGGCCCTTCCCCCATCAGGCCAGGCCTGCCTGCAGTGGCATGGGCACCAGGCTGGCAGCTGGGGAGTGGTGACCTGACCCACAAGCTCATGCTGTGCCCTGAGTCCCTGAGACCTCTGTTCATGAGGGAAGGGACGCCTGGCCCTCAAGAGCCTGTGAGAGACAGCCAGCCACCAGTGCCACCTGGATCGGAGGGACCTGGGCACAGCCTGGGAATATCACCTAGGAGGGGGTGGTGCAGATGGAGGGCTCTGTGGAGACCTAACCCAGCACTGTGCCCACAGTGTGTCCCTGTGGCCGAGGGCTGGCCTGCACGCCAAGGGGCGAGTGCTGCCACACCGAGTGTCTAGGGGGCTGCAGCCAGCCCGAAGACCCTCGCGCCTGCGTAGCCTGCCGCCACCTCTACTTCCAGGGCGCTTGCCACCGGGCGTGCCCTCTAGGCACCTATGAGCATGAGTCTTGGCGCTGTGTCACAGCTGAGCACTGTGCCAGCCTGCGCGCCGTGCCCAGCAGCGCCTCCACCTTCGGCATCCATCAGGGCAGATGCCTGGCCCAGTGCCCGCCAGGCTTCACGCGAAATGGCAGCAGGTGAGTAGCGTGGCTGGACGGCATCTCGGGGCAGTGAGGAGGCCACAGGCTCAAGGCTCACAGCTCTGCTTGCCCTGCCAGCATGTTCTGCCACAAGTGCGAGGGGCTGTGTCCCAAAGAGTGCAAGGTCGACACCAAGACCATAGACTCGGTCCAGGAGGCGCAGGAGCTGGAGGGCTGCACCCACGTGGAGGGGAGTCTCATCCTCAACCTTCGCCGCGGCTGTCAGTAACCTTTCCAGCCACGCCCTTCCGGGCCCTCCGGACCACGCCCAGCCAGCCCTAAGGGCCACGCCCACCCACGCCCTTTCGGGCCACGCCCTTCCCCGCCCACGCCCCCTCCCATCCACCCTACCGTGGCGGCTCTTTCCCTCCGCTTCCTCAACCTCCTTCCCTGTGGACCGCACTTTCCCTGCTGCTTCAGCCTTGTCTTCCTCCTCCTCAGACAACCTGGAGCCTGAGCTGCAACGCAGCCTGGGACTGGTGGAGACCATCACTGGCTTCCTCAAAATCAAGCACTCCTTTGCCCTGGTGTCTCTCAGTTTTTTCAAGAACCTCAAATTAATCCGAGGGGACACCATGGTGGATGGGTAAGGGATCAGAATCAGGCCCCCGCCCCGAGCCCCTGCCCTCCACCCCAGAGCAGCAGTGAAGAGAGGGGCTCTGGAGTCAGGTCTGCTTCCTATCTGTGACTCTGGATGGATCCCTTTGCTTCGCTGGTCCTCAGTCTTTCAACTGTAAAATGGGCTTCCTGGGGCTCTTGTGAATTTTTCATAAGTCATTAAGTTTAAAGCACTTACTGCTTGAAACAAAACTCTTACAATGACAAAATTTTTTGTTTTGTGCTTTTGGTACTGGATGGAACCACTGAGCTAAATCCCTGGCTCTATTTTTTTGTTTGTTTGTTTGTTTTTTTTGAGACACTATGTCTCACTATGTAGTTCAGGCTGGCTTTATATTTACTAGCCCAGGCCAGCCTTGAACTCAAAGCGATCCTCCTGCCTCAGCCTCCCAAGGAATGGTCATATGTAACTCTAAAGGATCGGCCATAGTGGTTATTGTCTGGTCCTCTCCTCTCCAGAGCACAACACCTGGTTTTAAACCTGTTCCTGCTATACACCAGACCAGGTCTACCCAGGGTAGCCAAGACTCTTCAGACCTTTTTTCTTTTAAGATTTTAAATTACCATTAGGTGAAAGAGACTCTTCCCCCGGGGAACCTACTCCAGCCGGAGAGGCATCGCAGGATGAGTGTCCCTGTCCTTGTGTCCCCAAAGCCAACAGTCTGGTACACATACTAGATGCTCAGAAAAGTGAGGTGCAGGCATAAGGGGGGGGGAGGTGGAAAGCAGTTCACCCTCCCGACAGTACTCACCGCGCCAGCGCTGCAGGCCCCTGTGTGCTGGATGGGTTGAACGGCCTGCTAGACCGGCCCCTCCCTGTGCCCAGCTCCCCTGCCCCCAGGGCCCTGAGCCATCCTCTCCTGCCCCCTAATCGGCCCTTCGCACAGCACAAGGTCCCCTGGCTTTCCCCAGGAACTACACGCTGTACGTGCTGGACAACCAGAACCTGCAGCAGCTGGGGTCCTGGGTGGCCGAGGGGCTCACCATTCCTGTGGGCAAGATCTACTTTGCTTTCAACCCGCGCCTCTGCCTGGAGCACATCTACCGGCTGGAGGAGGTGACGGGCACGCGAGGGCGGCAGAACAAGGCCGAGATCAACCCGCGCACCAACGGCGACCGCGCTGCCTGTGAGCCCCTGACAGGGCCCTGGGGGACCAGGCACCCCAGCCCCGCTCGCCTGAGCCTGGCGGGAGGGCGTCTGTGGCCAGCCCGGGAGCAGACCTTCCCACTCGCCCGCCCAGGCCAGACGCGCACCCTGCGCTTCGTGTCCAACGTGACGGAGGCCCACCGCATCCTGCTGCACTGGGAGCGCTACGAGCCCCTGGAGGCCCGCGACCTGCTCAGCTTCATCGTGTACTACAAGGAGTCGTGAGTGCGGCCGGGTGGGGGGAGGGAGGGCCCGGCTGTGCAGGGCCGGGGCCTGGAGCCCAGCAGCCACTGTAGAGCCCCTGGCGGGCTCGTTCCTCTCACCATCTTCGATTCTCCGTGCCTCAGTTTCCCCTCACAAAGTGAAATGCAGAGGATGATCAGGGCTTCTGAGAGCCCAGGAGACAGTTCTGCTGAGAAAGCTGGATAATTAAACTTCAATTCACTATGCTAATGGTCCGTGCTGACCACACGGTTCTGCCCCAGCAGCAGTTTGGGGAGTGCCCACTAATTTGGCCAATTTTGTGAGCAACTGTGCCAGCATTTCATTAAAGCCCGAGGAAGGAAGGGAGGCAGGGCCCACCAGGGACCAGCGCGCTGTCTTTGGAGAGAACGGAATGACCCTAGAGCTCAGGAGAGTAGTTAGACCCAGGAAGGCCCTCTCCGGACACGGTGAGAAATCCTAGACCTCTCCTTACAGGGAGGCATGGATTAGAGGGCCGGCGGGGGCAGGAGTTAGGGCACTGTGTCAGGTGGAGGAGGGGCCCCTGGGCTGGCACTGTCCAGTCCTAAAAACGGGGCGGGGGTGTCCTTGGTTGGGGCTTTGAGGAGGGAGGAGCCACAGTTCAGAGGGGCAAGGCTGCCTGGCCTCAGTGGAAGGACCACGTCTGCAGAGCCGGAGTGTTTGTTAGACAAGCACCTGGCCTCCCCCTCCGGATTCCGATGTGGTCAGTCCCAAGGACAGCCTGAGATGCTGCCTGTCCCAGGGTCCACACTAAGGACAGCTCCTAGGGCCAGCCCCCTCCCCTCCAACACATACAGCTCACTTCTGTACGGCTGCCTCTGGGATCCGAGGTCAGTCTTGGACTCCTGAGAGCTACCCTAGCACCCTGCTGCGCAGCAAGACTGTGCTGGGCAGACCCGTGGGTCCCGGCTCTCACTGGTGCTGGGCAGCCCCGGACTCCATGTCCGATCCCCCACACGCACACACAAACACCTGCACCCTCACTCCTACCCCTGGACCGTCCTGCTTCTGGATCCCCACAAGCACAGACATTTTTAAGTGGACTCAAGCTCCCCCTCACAGATTTCCTGACTTCCCCCAAGCTCTGCCTTGGCACAGCAAGAATTCCACCCCCAACTTCCCTCCAAAGAAACATATCCTGAACATCAGCGTGAGACCCATGGTCTCCCATAACCTCACACAGGCTGCACCATCCAGGGACTAGCCACCGGAACCCGAAAGCCAGTAGTGCTGCCCCAAGCCTGCCTTTGTCCTAGCCCGGGTCAATCTCCCTTTGGCATTGAGTCTTGCACTCGGAGCCTGCGGACATGTTCCAGAGCTGTTGAAAGCTCAGAACCATTTCCCTAGAACAATACGTGCACGGAACTGCGCTGTAGTCTGGGGCTCACAGACCTTCAGTGTCCAGCCATGGGTCGAGGGAAGGCATGTCCTGGGAAACAGTCCCCTGACTCTGGCTCCAGGCAGTGCAACTTGGGGGGCAGGAACTAGGGTGACCCCACTGCCTGCTCCTCTTAGAAAGAGGACTCTAGGGACAGGGAGGTAGTTCAGTGGTGTGGCTCCTGCCTGGCAGCCACAAGTTCCTGAGTTCAAACCCGGTATAGAAAGAGAGAAAGAAAGAGAGAGAGAGAGAGAGGACTCTATGCTCAACTCTAGTTTTATTTATGCACTGCAGTTATCTTTTAGATTCATTGAGACTAAAGCTCTATATTTTCTGCTAAGCATAGGAAGACTTTTCATCATAAATTTGACTGCATACATTATTACGGGGCTCACAGGGTCTATCGGGTGTCTGAAGTTATTGATTTCTGCCCTCAACTATGTGGAAGACCAAGGGAAACAGCCCTGAGCTGATTTACAGAGGTTCTGGTGCTGGAGACCAGAACCAGAAGTGGGGTCACAGCCCTGGGGACGGTGTGCAGCCCCTTCCAGAATGCCACCGAGTACCTGGGGCCGGACGCCTGTGGAGCCCAGAGCTGGAACCTACTGGATGTGGAGCTGCCCCTCAGCCGCACCCAGGACCCTGGGGTGACCCTGGCACCCCTCAAGCCCTGGACACAGTATGCAGTGTTTGTACGGGCCATCACGCTGACCACTGCGGAGGACAGCCCCCATCAAGGGGCCCAGAGCCCCATCGTCTACCTCTGGACCCTGCCTGCAGGTAGGCGTCTGAAGCAGCTCCTGCTGAGAGTAGGAGGTCCAGGTATCAGAAACAGATCGGGGAGCCAGGCACAGGAGAACCTGGGAAGCATTTGTCTGAGTTCCAGGGAAGCTCAGGTTGGCCACTCGGTGAGGGCCTTTGGAGAAGAGATTGGGCTGGGGATTTAGCCCGGTGGTTCAGGCACCTGTCTTGCAAGCACAAGGGTCAGGGTTTGATCCCCGATAACCATATACAACAACGTCAGGTGTGGAGACTCACAACCACCAACAATCAGTGCCACATACCACAGTGTGGTGTATGGTGGCTCACCTGTCATCCCAGCACTGGGGAGGCAGAGGCAGGAGGATTGCTGTGAGTCTGAAGCTCACCTGGGCTACATAATGAGCTCAGGGCCAGCCTGAACTACAAGTGAGATCCTGTCCCCCCCCAAAAAAGGAGATTGATTTCTAAGGAGGGACGGAGGGAGGCTGAAGTCACCTAATCCTGGGTCAAAGGCAGGAGCTTATTCCCAGTCGGACAGTGTTCAGAAGAGGACCTGGCCCGATTTGTGTCCTTTTCCCGCTCCCAGCACCTACCGTACCCCAAGACGTCATCTCCACCTCCAACTCCTCCTCCCACCTCCTGGTGCGCTGGAAGCCGCCCACACAGCGCAACGGAAACATCACCTACTACCTGGTGCTTTGGCAGCGGCTGGCCGAGGACAGCGACCTCTACCTCAATGACTACTGCCACCGCGGTGCGCTGGGAGGCGCGGGCGGCAGGAGGGGGGAGTGCGGGCAGCCCAGGTCTGAACGTCCGCGTCCCCTGGCCAGGCTTGCGACTGCCCACCAGCAGCCACGACCCCCGCTTCGACCGCGAGGACGGCGACCTGGAGGCCGAGCTCGAGCCAGGCTGCTGTCCCTGCCAGCAGGCCCCTCCTGGGCGGGGCCCGCCCGCGCTGGAGGAACGAGAGGCCTCGTTCAGGAAAAACTTTGAAAATTTTCTGCAAAACGCCATCACCATCCCCAAGTGCGGCAGGGCGCGCGGCGAGGCGGGGCCTCGGGGGCTCTCGGGGGGGGGGGGTCTGCTCGGGGGGGGGTCTCCCCGGGCGGGGTCTGCTCCGAGGGCCCCGCGGACTCACTGGGTCTCTCTCGGGAGGTGTGAGCGGGCCGGCGTGCCGCTGGGGCGGGCGGGACTGCGGGGGTTCCGGGGAGCGCCAGTCCCGGCTGATACGGCCTCCCTGGCCTCCGCAGATCCCCTTGGAAGGTGACGTCCATCCACAGGATCCTCCAGAGGTGAGCCAGGAGCGGTCTGGGCGCCGAGGGCCGGGGCTCCGTGACCCAACCGAGGCTCTGACCCGCGCCTACCCAGGGACACGGGGCGGCTCCGCCGAGCTGCCGAGACCCCCCGATCAGGGGGCAACAGCTCGGATTTTGAGATTCAAGAGGACAAGGTCCCCCGAGAACGAGCGGTGCTGGGCGGCCTGCGTCACTTCACGGAATACCGGATCGACATCCATGCTTGCAACCACGCGGCGCACGCCGTGGGCTGCAGCGCGGCCACCTTCGTCTTCGCGCGCACCATGCCACACAGTAGGTGCCCCCCACACACTCCCTGCGCGCCGGGGCCCAGCGACCCTCCGCGGTCGGTCAGTGCCCTGATCTCACCGCATTCCAGGAAAAGTTTGAAAACTCCGCACTCGGTCCAGCCCGGGGAGGGGCGGGGGCATGGGCGGGGCCTCTGACAGGAGTGTCTGATTGGCCTGGGCGTGGCATTGCGGGGCGGGTCTGTGCGGTGTGGGCGTGGCCTATGAGACCCGGGCGCGGACCTCCTCTACCACTCTTCCTATTTCCCGTCACCCCAGAGCTCCCTCAAAACCACTAGGTTAGCTTGGGTTTGAAAGCTCGAGAGAGAAAACACTCGTAGCCTGCTTCCCAGATGCGCTCCTCCTGCAGGAGAGGCTGACGATATCCCAGGCAAAGTGGCCTGGGAGTCGGCCAGCAAGAGCAGCGTGCTCCTGCGCTGGCTCGAACCTCCCGACCCCAACGGACTCATCCTGAAGTACGAAATCAAGTACCGCCGCTTGGGAGAGGTAGGTACAAGGGCAGCCGTCCCAGCCGCGTGCTGTCCTCAGCCCCTTCCCAAACGGATGTCTGTACTGCCCTCAGGAGCCCACGGTGCTGTGTGTGTCCCGCCTCCGGTATGCTAAGGTTGGTGGGGTCCACTTGGCCCTGCTGCCCCCCGGAAACTACTCCGCTAGGGTTCGGGCCACCTCACTGGCTGGCAATGGCTCCTGGACAGACAGTGTCGCCTTCTACATCCTGGGCCCAGGTACACAGACTCCGTCCCCAAACAGCCCAGCAGGGACCCCTGCACCCCATCCCACTCACCCCGTACCCTAGAAGTACCTCCTCTCATCCGACGTCAATCTTCGGGCCTAACACTGCCCTCTGCCCCCAGAGGAAGAGGACTCCGGGGGCCTGCATATCCTGCTCATGGTCACCCCCCTGGGGCTCATGCTGCTCGCCATTCTTGCTGCCCTCCGCTTCTTCTACGGCAGAAAGAGGTGATGATACCCCTTCCCTGCTGCCGTCCCGGGACCTTCCTCCGTCCACGCAGGCAGGCTGCTTCTGGTAGACCAGACGGCAGAAAGCATGTCCTCAGAGCCAGTGACCGTCCCCTGGAGATGGCCCCCGGAGACGCTTCTCCCCTAGGGTGACATGCCTCCTGCTTAGCCTAAGATGGCCCACGCTTGAGCAGGACAAGTCCTGCTCCCCAGGAAGCCCCTCATCCAGTCACACCAGGACTCAGTCACCACACTGCCTGAGCTGGAAAATACGGGAGCCCCCCCCCCCGTCCTGCCATGCAGGGGGAGGCGAGAGACCTCAGCATGTGTCCCGGGACCTTGATATTAGACCACTCCAGGGCGGAATGCAAGAGGGGAGGGCCAGGACCCTGACTGGCTGGACCCTCAAGATGACCCGAGGGGGCAGGAGGTCTGCTCCTGTGTCCACCTGGTCCCTGCTCGTTATATCCCAGGACCAGACCAAGACCAACTGGGAAACCATTAGGGGTCCTTGGGGTGGTCAGTAACTCTCTCCTCAGGATACCCCTCTTTCATAGCCAGGCGTGGTGGCTCATGCCTCTATCCCAGCACTCAGAAGGCTGAGGCAAGAGGATCACTTTGAGTTCAAGGCCAGCTGGGCTACATAGTGAGTTCAAGGCTGAACTGAACTGCACAGCGAAACCCTGTCTCGAGGGAAAAAAAAAAAAAGATATTCCTCTCCCTTGTCCTTGGCATTACTTACCCTTCCTGAGGCGCCCCCAGCCTGACCCCCTTCCCCGCTGTTGCAGAAGTGGCACCCTGTATACCTCTGTGAATCCGGAGTACTTCAGCGCCTCTAACAGTAGGTGCGGGGCGGGCGGCCAGGGGGTGTGGAAAGGGAGACAGGACAGGAGAGGCCGCCTTCCAGGAGGCTGCTCCGAGGGGCAGCCTGGGCGCCCAAGCAGGAATGGCGCGCAGCACCCCTCCTCCCCCAGTGTACGTCCCCGACGAGTGGGAGGTGCCTCGGGAGCAGATCTCCATAACCCAGGAGCTGGGCCAGGGCTCCTTCGGGATGGTCTATGCGGGTGTGGTGCGAGGGCTGGAGGCTGGAGAGGAGTCCACGCCAGTGGCCCTGAAGACCGTGAACGAGCTGGCCAGCCCCCGGGAACGCATGGAGTTCCTCAAGGAAGCTTCGGTCATGAAGGCATTCAAATGTCACCATGTGGTAAGCGAGGGTCAGGACACTGTCAGGGTCAGTAGTAGGGCAGAGGTCATGAGATAACAGGACAAGGGTCAGAGATGAGTCAGACAGGCTCCCACTGGGGTCACAAGAGAGGTTGACAGGTGAGAGTCGAGATCGAGTGTCCAGAGGACCGCTGGGGCTGTGACTGAGGTCACAATGGGGCCAAGGTCATGGCCGTGATGATGGACATGACCCTGGACAGGAGCTGGGGTCGGGTCTCTGACCCTGAGTCCTGCTGCAGTTACAGCTGTGGCTAGGGTCCAGGTGGTATCTGGGTCACACGGGTCAGAGCAAGTCCCCATCTGAGCCAGGCTGGTGGAGGGGTGACGAGTGGACCCGCAACCAAACTCTGTCTGTGTCGTCCGTCCCAGGTGCGTCTCCTGGGCGTGGTGTCTCAGGGCCAACCAACTCTGGTCATCATGGAGTTAATGACCCGTGGGGACCTCAAGAGCCACCTTAGATCTTTACGGCCTGAGGCAGAGGTGGGGACCAGGAAGACACTGGGCCAGAAGGCGCAGAGTTTGAGAGGATGGCACCTCTTTGGTGTAGGGGAGGTGGCTGTTTCCGGGTTGGGACAGGAACATAGGCTCCTTCACTAGCTCCTCTCTTGGCCTAGAACAACCCCGGGCTCCCAAGGCCAGCCCTCGGGGACATGATCCAGATGGCTGGCGAGATCGCAGATGGCATGGCCTACCTGGCCGCCAACAAGTTTGTGCACCGCGACCTGGCAGCCCGCAACTGCATGGTGTCCCAGGACTTCACAGTCAAGATCGGGGGTACGGAGGGTGCCAGGCGATGGGGGCAGCCTGAAGGGTAGAGCCTCGCTTATCAGGCGCAAGAGCCCAGCCTGGCCTACTGCTCCGTCCCTAGCACATCACCACGCCCAGCTCCCAGTCCCTCGTCCAGGCCGAGGAGTTTGGATGGGATGAGGTTCTTTCACCCTCAAGTTCCGGGGCCCTTGGGAACTGTGAAGATGGAAGGTTGGCAGGAGCTGGCAGGGGCACTCTGACGGGTTCCCATACTCCTCCCCTTCACACCTTCAGACTTCGGGATGACTCGGGACGTGTACGAGACAGACTATTACCGCAAGGGCGGGAAGGGACTGCTGCCCGTGCGCTGGATGGCTCCCGAGTCCCTCAAAGATGGGGTCTTCACCACCCACTCGGATGTCTGGTGGGGCCTGGGGAACCTCAGGGCTCTGGGGGATACGGAGGCGGCATCCCGGGAGGGGCTGGGCCGCTCCCTTCCTCGGACTGTGCTGAGCACTGGGAGGGTGCTGTCTCAGGCCTCCCGCACGTTCCCAGGTCCTTCGGCGTGGTGCTCTGGGAGATCGCGACCCTGGCTGAGCAGCCCTACCAGGGCCTGTCCAATGAGCAGGTGCTCAAGTTTGTCCTGGACGGTGGGGTCCTGGAGGAAGTGGAGGACTGTCCCCTTCAGCTGTGAGTCACTCCAACAACCTTCCTCAGCCCTTCCCTGCCCTCGGCTTTGGCTCACCTCCTCGGATGCTTCTGTACCCCAGTGCCCAGCTGTGAGTCCCCTCTGTGCCTGCACGTAGACCCCGAGCACTCCAGACTTCATGCCCAAGGGTCCCCACTGCTGCTGACTCTCCGGGACTCTGGGCCTGACGCTGTCCTCACCCCCCAGGCGGGAGCTGATGAGCCGCTGCTGGCAGCAGAGCCCACGCCTGCGTCCCACCTTCACCCACATCCTGGACAGCATTCAGGGGGAGCTGCGGCCCTCCTTCCGCCTCCTTTCCTTCTACCACAGTCTGGAGTGCCAGGGGAGCCACGGCCCCTGCCCCCCTCCGACGCAGTCAGCCTCAAAAGGGGCTTCAGACTGCAGCCCGCAAAACGGGGAACCAGGACACTGAGGGACACCCCTTGCCCGCTGCCTGGCCTCCCATGGGGAGGGAGGGAGGGACTGATGTTCACCTCCCTTCCGGGCTGCACAGGGCAGAGGGTGGTGCAGAGTGTGACCGAATGAGGGCAGGCAGCCAGCCAGACTGTGCTCCCAGAAAGGCTGGCGAGGCCCCAGCAGTCCTAGCCTAGACCCTGGTCAGGCGCGAAGTGCGCGGGGGGCTACCCCGGCTCGGGACCCTGCGCACAGCCGGGACCATCACCCTGCTGGAAGATGACAGGCCCAGGCCCGACGCGAGGCCTCTGTGTGGGCGCAGATGCTGGTGACGGATGTCCGCTCACAGCCTGCCCGCTCTGGTCACCTCCGCCCTGCCCTACACACTGTGGGACGGGGCCTGTGCTCCCCTCTCCCCTCCCTGCGCCCCAACCAGGGCCCTGTGCGTGGTGCTCCTCCTCCGTCCTCCCCGGGGCGTCCCTCGGTGCACATTTGCCCCTCCAGTCTCCCCTCATCATTAGCCTTGGATCATTAAGGCCTTAAGAGCCTTGTCTTTCTCCCTCCCCTCACCCACCGCCGCCACCCCTCCCCGCCTCAAGGGAAGACGGGAGAAGGCGCAATAAATGCCAAGGTCTCTTGGTGCCCTGGTCCTGGGCAGCCATTATCTCTCCATCTGTATGGCGTTAAGACCGGGTGAACTTCCTGTCTCCCTCCTCAGGGACCTGAGGTGGTGACCCCAAGGCAGGGACAGAATAAATCCGCCGCTGTCAAATACCACATCCATGCGCACCAGAGCAGCCCGGGTTGCTATGGCAGTGAGACACCACAGTCTTGCTGCAATCTCCTCTCAGGGCAGAAGCGGCCGAGCCCAGGAGGGAACCTTCCTATCTGGCCAGCTAGCCAGAGCCGCGTGGTCTCCCTGCCTCATCTTTGTCTTGTCCCTGGCTGTCTGGCCAGTGGGCAGCCTCCCCTCCGGAGAGGTGGCAGGGCAGAATGGGGAGTGGGGGAGGGCCCTTGCCAGCCCCTGCCTCGGGCCTCGGCAGATGCCCCCACCCAGCGTAGGGACGCCCTCCGTAGTGGGGTCTGGGTCTGGCTCCCTGTGGCCACCTCAGTTGCCCAGAGTCACAGCCTGTCTGCCCAGCACAGGGACAAGTCATCGCTGCATCGGGAAGCCAGGTGTCTTAGGCTTCTGTCAGTGCCTAGGGACTTGCAGGTGAAGGGCTGGTGACAGCTCACGGGTTTCTTTTGTCCTGGTCCTGAAGATCCAAACTAAGGCCTCCAACACGCTGCACACGCTCTACTCAAGGCTGGCCGGGCCCCGCGGCTCTTTAGTTCTCTGCAGCCAGGTCCAAGGGGCGGGAGCACCCCAGCTGCCTGCGCCCATCGCCTCCCACACGGAGCGCCCTCGCTTACTTCAGCTGCCCAGCATGCCACAGCGCTATCAGGCAGAGCCTGAGAGAACGGGGCATGAGCCTGGGTGAGGCCGTGGCTACCACATCCCCTGTACCCCTAACAAGCTCAGGGTCTAGCCGGGACCACCTGTGTGGAGCGGCTCCCTCTGCAGGCTGCCTGCTCGGGCACTGACGACTGAAGCAATAGTGCCCTCTGACGGCTGGCAGGAGAACTGCAGCTATGGGAGAAGGGTGGTTATTCGCCCATCCCAGGCCCTATCTGTGGCTAGTTCTCTGAGACCTCTGGGAAAGGGGAAGGGAGCTCCTCACAGCAGCCCTGGAGCTGAGATGCGCACACTCAGCAGGGCACACTGGCACACCTAGTCTTGCTCACGCCTGGTGGAGGGTGCAGAGACAGTATAAGCCTCTCCGCATGGGGACCCCAGCCTCGGCGTGGAGCACCGGCTGTCAGGGCAGGCCGGCCGCGTGCGTGAGGAGGAGCTGCAGGGAGAAAAGGGGGCTCCCCTCCTGGGATGTGGGGAGCAGCTGGCCCAGAACTGGAGGGAGATGTAGGAAGCTCCACGGCCCAGGAAGACAGCAAGCGAGCTGGAGGCTGGACACGAGAAGGGACCCATCCCCAGGGAGCTGGTTCTCGCTCGGGAACAGCTGGAGGCAGACAGGAGGGGCGGGGGAGGCACCTCCCCAGGAGGAGGGAAACGCGGTGACTAAGAGTCCACAGCGCCTCCTCGGCCCTCCTCTCCTCCGAGCCAGACAGAACTCAGACATTAATAATTCAATAACTTCCAGCTGGCTGGAGGGTGGAGGACAGAGGAGAGAGATGAGCCGGGACAGTGGCGTCTCCTCGGAACTCTCTCTGTGGCCAGTGGTGGCCTCGCCACCTACGCAGAGGGTCCTGGGGGCCACAGGCCTCATGTCCCAGCCCTGTAAGCTTGGGAGCTACCGATGTGCCTTTGGAGGGAGCTTGGATGGCAGGCGCCAGGCCATGGATACCCAGGCCGCTGTCCCTGGTGGAGAAACGTGGGTCTTCCCCCAGCCCAGCGCCGACACACCGTGGAAGCCTGCCAACTTCCCGTCGGGGCTCAGAACTAGACAGATGTGGGCGCACGGCCACCGTCTGCAGCAAGGTCTTCCAGCCAAGGCCCTGCACACGACCCCCAAGGGCCACCCTGCCTGGCTCACTGAGGGCAGTGAGATGGGGTCCCGGGCTCTGTCCATCCCTGCACAGCTGCCGGGCCGGATGCTGGCGCTCCTCATCTTCGGCAGGACTCAGAGGATTGCCCCAAGCCCTCAGCTCCGGTACCTGCCATGAAGTAGACCAGGCTGGTCAGACCTGAGTGACTGTTAGGATGGCATCATCCCTCAGGAGAGTGTGGAGGGTTTGGCTTTGAATGCCACTGTATCAGGAAAGAGGCAGGTGGGGCTGGGGTTGGATTCAGACTGAGCATACTTGAAAGAGCCCCAGGCAGGGCCAAGGAAGACGGAGCCCGGTAGGACTCAACATACAGCCAGGGGCGGCAGGCACATGGTGCGCCTGCTGTGTGGCAGAGTGGAAGTTACTCGGGAGCCCGAGTGTATGCTTGAGACAGGGCCCTCGTGAGCCGCTCAGTCGGGACAGACGGATGTGGCAAGGCTCGCTTCCGTCGGGCAGGGTACCCAGGCGGCTCTGCCCGGCGGGAAGGAGGGTAGCTGGGCCCCCCAGGTCACCCAGTTCTCACTTCCATGGACCTTACCAGAAGCGAATCTCTTCAGAGGGCCACAAATTAAGAATTTTCAGAAGCTTGCAGGTGTCCATGGTACCATGGGGCAAGTGTTCCCAAGAGTTAGACCTCTCCAGGAGAGAGAAGGCAGGCTATCGCCCGGAGGCTCAGCCCCACTCCATGAAGTTTGTCCTCCTTGAAGCCCGAGGCTCAGCCCTGTCAGGGAACTCTGCAGACTGCGTGGGAATCCGGCCCAGCTTCCGTCTGCCCTCACTGTGCCGGGAGACAGGACACCCAAATGGCTTGGCCCTGACTCTGGGGTGCCCTTCCCTCATGCTCCCCGTTCCTGCCACAGAGGAGCAGGAGCGAGAGCAGAGGGACAAGGGGACCACAGGAGTTGGGCCCTTCCAGGCCAGGCCTCTGCTCTCCCAGCCCCTCCAGAGTCAGAGGGGCCCCGGTGTGGAGACAGGCACGCACAGCAGTGAGGACTGGGCTCTGGCCCACACGTCCCCCCAGCTGTGTGCCCTTGGCCCCCACACTCCCTGCCGTGAGACCGCTCGGTCATTTCCAGAGATGAAGGGGGTCCCTGGGGAAGGGGCTCAGGAGCCCACCTGGGAGGTGTTGGGGTGTCCTTGCACGAACCAGAGGAGGGCGGCAGGCGGGCACAGGGAGAGAGAAGGCGGAAGGAAGGGGGTCTGAGAAGACCAGGGTGGAAGGAGAGGGACAGCTGGGGCAGAGTGAGGTGAAAGGACCCAGGTCGTGCTGGGTGCACAGGAAGTGGAGCAGGAGGAGGGCTCCTCCCCCGACGGCAGCCCCAGGGAGCCTGGAGCCCTGGGACCAGGGCAGAAGTTCCTGAGGGAGGGGTGGTGTGCAGGAAGGCCAAGGGCTGAAATACGATAATGGATCCCGAGTGCTTTGTAAGCTGTGGAACAATATACGGGTTATTGTCCTCCTTATCTAATTGTGCAATCATTTAAAAGCTGCTGCGGCAGTACATTCGGACCCTCGGAGATGCCGCGGAGAAGCGCCGAGCGAGGGGCCGGCTCAGCGCAGGGAGCGGTGCGCGGCCTCGACTCCGCACAGATTCGAGGCGTCTGCAGCGGGAGCACCCTCTGCACGGTGGCACCGCGGATGATTTATGCCTCCTTTCCGCTTACCTGTATTTTCTCCTCATGTTTTTTAAAGAATATACATTATTCATACAGTGAGGAACAAGGAGTCTGCTTTGAGAAGAGCAAGCTGCTGCGCGGGGTGGAGATGCGTGGCTCAGGCGGTGGGGCCGGGCGCTCTGCTGTCTCCACCTGCTTGAGCAGCAGAGGCATCTCGCACCTTCTCCAAGGGCAGCTTCTCTCGTGTCCTGGCACGAGCCACACCCATGTTCCTGAACTGAGAAGTGACATTTTTGTGACCCCATGATGCGTTCCAGCTGGGGAGACAAAAGAGGCAAAGGGAGACAACAGCCTTTTGGAGATTTCCGGCCACTCACATGAACTGGGCCGGCCGGCAGCCCTCCGCCTGCAGAGCACGCTGGGTAACGGAAGCAGCGAGGACAGGCGCCCCCCAGCAGTCGCCTCTGTCACCGTGGGGCTCCAGGGACAGAGCCCCGACACTTCTCACCATGTGGACCATGCCCTCTGCTCAGCTGGCCTTCTTCGCCCTCTGCTCTTGCCCTCTTTGCCCACTTCTCTTACCTTCTGTTCACGCAAATCCTCCCCCAGGATCCCACCTGGAAATACACCTCCACCTGCTCTACATAGGAGCGAACACCTTTCTTTCTTTGGGGGGTGGGGTTGAGACAAGGTCTCATATAGTTTAGGCTGGCCTTAAACTCACTATGAAGCCTAGGCTGGTCTCGAACTTACAGCGATCCTCCTGCCTCAGCCTCCTGAGTGCTGAGCACCACCTTGCCCGGCAACATCCGTAATTTCTCACCCGAGCTTTCTAATTCCAGAGTGTATCTGTTTAAACCTAATTTAAGGTGTGGGGCATCAGTGATCTGAGATCACACAGCCAACAATGGAGGTACAGCCCCATCATCCACCTCATCTCAAGGTCTGAAAGGGCAGCTGCACTATCTTTCCTGCGCTTCAGTTGTTGTACTTTTTTTTTTTTTTTTTCGAGACAGGTTCTTATTACATAGTTCAAACTGACCTCAAGCTCATGAGAATCTTCCTGCCTCAGCCTCCTGTGTGCTGGGATTACAGGTGTGTGCCTCCACACCCAGTTTCTGTCCTATTTTACTTTTTCTGGTACTGGAGACTGAACCCAAAGCCGTCACATCATGCTACATCCCCAGCCCTGTGGTTAAATCGTTTAGCCTGATTTCGACTTGCAATTCTCCTGCCTCAGCCTCCCAGAGTACTAGGATTTCAGGCGTGCTCCACCACACCAGGCCTTAGTCCTTGTCTTTAGATCTAAATTGCTCCTCCCTTCCCATAGGTCTTGCATGTAAACGTTCTGCTTCCAGCTGCAACCTGGCCTTCCAGCCTCAAGAGATGCCCCAGTCCAACACCAACCCCGTTTCACCCCACCAGCCCTGCCCTGCCTGCCCCTCACCAGCAGCCACTTGCTCCCACATCGGCCCCACCCCTTCCTACCCATCACTGGCCTCTGAGACACCCCGAGCTTGCTTTCTCTGCACCAACCACAGACACGTAGCAATGGCTGCCACACAGCTGTGCGCCGGCATCAGGAGCTGCGTAAGAACACGAGCCACTGCTCTGAGAGAGAGAAAAGCCAAAGGACAGTAAGCAACCGGGGGCATCTCCGGAGAAGCTCCCATCCCCAGTCTGGGAGAGCCAGTGGGTGGGGGAGGCGCAGACTCTAGAGGCTCAGAGCTGCCTTTTACAGGGGACCCAGGTCCTGGAGCAGGAGCCCACAGGTGCAAGAGGAATTCAGAAAGGAGGCAAACAGAAGCAGATTCCCTTTTCCCTGCAGCAGCCTGCGAGGGCCGGGAGCAAAGGAGCCTGGGAAATGTGCCGGCCCAATTCAGCCCCAGCTTCCCCCAGCAGAGCGCAGAGGGAGCCCCGGGAGCTGGGACTGTAGGTAAATGGGTGGCATCCGTGGACTGAGTACCTACCACTGACACGCCCACGTGAGAAGAACCTGTGTCATGTCTACACTTGGCACACACGCTTTTAATTCTTGCTGAGAGGAGCTGGGATTGCACGCAAAGACTTCCTTCACGCTGAGCCTTTTCAGTTTTGTGACAGGGTCTCACTAGGTTGCTAAGTGGCTTGAGCTGGGCTTGACCTCGCGATCCTCCAGCCTCAGGTCCCAAACACTGGGATTACAGGCCCACCACTGTGCCCAGCTTGGCACACACTTCGACACATGAAACAGCCTGGTGGGCTCAACAGTGATGCGCCACTGAAGTGTCACAGATGAGGGAACCGGGGCCTGCAGAAGCAAAATATTCACAGACCCACTCCTGAGTGGGCCACGTCAGGTCTGTCCACACCTTCCAACCCTGCCTCTGCCCACCAGTGCCCGCCTGGGCCAAGAGGGTGTGGGGACGGGTTGAATGTGTCCCTACAGGTACCAGCTGCGCCAGGTGATCCCAGTGCCATCAGCACGTGTGAGGTGAACAAAGTCAGAGAAGGGCGAGAGCCACCGCACCCTAAGGACGGTGAGCAGGGAGACAATGCCCGCAGTGCACCGCCAGGAGCCCTGCTGGAGCTGGGCAGGGGCTGGGCACCCGAGACCGCTGGGGTGAGGAGAGGAGGGTGCGGCTCAGAACTCATTTCCTGGTCAAAATCCTCCGCCGTTCCTCAGGCCGGTGAGCCCCGGACAGAGCTCACAGGCAGCGGCCTCTGCCAGCTCCTCTGTCCGGCCTCCTGCCTCCCGCACGCAAGCCGCCGAGGGCTCTCCGCCCGGCCCGAGGGCTCTCTGCCTTTGGGCCCGTGGCGCAGCACCTCCGCACCGCCCCTCCGCCTCTCCGCCTCTCCTGGACGCCAGCTCTCCCAACTGCCGCCTCTTCCGGGGCCTGCTCTTGCCTTCTCTCCCTGGACCTGTCTTTTCGGAAGAATGGACCTCACGGCCTCGCCCTCCTCTTCTTCCTCTGCCTTCTCCTCCTCCTTTTTCTCCCTTTTTTCTTTTTTTTTAGGTTTTTTGAGACAGGGTCTCGCTTTGTGGTTCAGGCTGGCCCTAAGCTCAGCCTCCAACTCACATCACAATCCTCCTGCCTCTGCCTCCCGAGTGCTGGGATGACAGGCGTGAGCCACCACGCCCGGCACTGTGGTATGTGGTACTGGTTGCTGCTGGGTGTGGGTCTCCACACCCAGTATTGTTATGTGGTTATCGGGGAATCGAACCCGGGCCCTTGCGCTTGCAAGACAGGCGCCGGAACCACTGAGCTAACTCCCCGGCCCCTTTTTCTCCCTTTTTTTGAGAAGGGTCTTGCTACGTGATTCAGGCTGGCCTTGAACTCACAGCGATCCTCCCGCCTCTGCCTCTGCCTGGTAATTCTAGGCTCACAGCCGTACACCACCCTTCCCGGCTTCCAGGACCCCACCCAAGCTGCCACCCCGAAGTACCTGCGAATCTCCGGGGTGAATCTCTCATTTGTCTTTCTATCCCTTGAACCCATCACAGCTCCAGCACATCAGGGGTTCCCAAGAGATGCTCAATGAATTAATGATAACAAACCGGCACGGCAGAGAGCACACACACACCCCCCCCCTCAAGCCCTCCACCCTGCTGACATCTCCCTACCCTCACCCCTACATTTTTGGCTCTCTGACAGCTGGAGCCTCACAGGTCCCTCAAAACATCTGGAGCGTCCTTGGGTTCTGGGGTCCCCTGAGACCACTAGCATTGTCTCCATTTCGTCACTGCCCCCCTCCTGGCAGTTCTGGACCCTGGCTCAGGTCACAGGGATCCTCCCCCTCTCCCCAGACTCTGGTCCCCAGGTCCTCTCTCCGCCCCCCAGCACCTCCTGGCCGCAGCTCCCGCACCATCTGCACATACTGCCTGAGCCGGTGGCTGCTCCAGCTGCTGCAGCTCCTCCCCCCGCCCTCCTGCCTGCGCCGCCCCACCCCCCACCCCCGGCCGCTCTCCCCCTTGCTTCCCGCAGTTCGCAGTTCGGTCTAGCAGCAAATTCAGCTGCAGAAGCTCCTGATAGCAGTGCTCACAGCTGGGGAGGAGCACATGTCCTTGAGCCCTCGGGCACCGTCTGCGCCGGGCTCTGCCAGGCCTCTCTACCCACGACTCTGAGAGTCTGCGCTGCTTCCAGAGCCCACCCCGGTGCCTGTGAATGGCACCTTCCACCCCTCGGTCTCCGCAGCTAACCCAAGTTCTCTCCGTGGTACCCTCTGCCTTTGAACCAAGCCCTCTGAGAGGACAGGGCCAGCTTTAGGGAGCCCTCTCTGTTGCTGGCCCAGCCCAAGGGGCAGATCTGAGGTCTCCCTCCCCCAGAGTTCACAGAGTCCAGACTGAGTCCAGAGGCCCATAGGCCACACCCCAGGCACAGGGGCTCACTGCAGTGAAGCTGAGACTCAACGACCCAGACTCTTCCTGTAGCCGAGATGTTGCTATAGAAAAAACAGAGGTAATGGGGTCACACGCCTGTCATCAAAACACTCGGGGATGCTGAGGCAGGAGGACCACAAGTCTGAGCCCACCCTTGAGCAACTTAGTGAGAATTTGGCTCAAAATTGGCTGTCACCTACCTTGGCCCTGTCAGGAAAGTCTCCTTTGCGGGCTGGTCACACAAGCTGTCACTGAGTTCAATGTGGCAAAGAATGTAAAAGGCTGCCATCTGCACCTCCCTCCCCACAGCCTTGCTACTCTGTTGGGTTTTTTTTTTTTTTTTTTTTGCTGTAATCAGGATTGAACCCACAACCTTGTGCTTTCAAGGCAGGGAGCAGCGCCAGAGATACAACCCTGGCCCAGCCTCGCTACTCTGAGTGTGAGCCGTCTTCCAGAACAGAATGTATATCGGCACTTCTCAGCCTTTTGGCTATGATCAAGTGTAGAATGGAACTTACCCGCCCTCTTCGACTGTACTTGGCCTGAGTTCTTCTTCTTCTGGCATCCTGACCCCACCCCAGTGGGAGCACACACACGCGCACACACACACACACACACACACACACACACACACACACCACTAACTTGTCACATCCTTGTTTCTGTTTTAATTGCAAAGAAACTTTATAATAGCCAAAACTAGGTGATGCTATCTTAACCACACACTCATTTGAAATACCATATCGGCACAAACTGACGTGAGACGCCTTTGCTCTCACAAGCTGAGGACACCACAGCTCTGTCGTGTCTGCGCAATCATTAGCACACCTCTCTCAGCACAACTAGAATCTCAGCACTCTGGGAGGCTGATGCAGGAGGGCCACAGTTTCAAGCCCTGTCTGGGCCAATTTAAGTAATGTAGACACTTCTTAAAATAAACATTAAAAAATATTAAAATGGCAGTGAAATTAGCTCAGTGCAAAGATCCTGGGCTCAGTACTCAGTATCCAAAAAACCAAATCCCTGTTGGCCTGACCCACCTGCATCTTTTTCTGGTGGTACTGGGGCGATCAGCATCTCCCCCACAGCAGGTCAGCATTCCACCGATGAATAGTTCCCACCCTTTTTTTTACACAAGGTCTCACAGTGTAGCCCGGAACTCGCCCTCCTGCCTCGGCGTCCTGGAGACGATCTCCCACCCGCTCTGGGCTGGCGGCTCCGCGACTCTGCAGCAGGGACCTGAATCGGTGACATGAATGAAAGAAATCCCAGCGCAGGCTGCAGCGCTGCCGGCAAGTTGAGGAGCACTGAAAACCTGCGAGTGACTCACTTCGCTTCCCTTACCTTCCTGGGAAATGGGAATTATAACCCTGCCCATCTGTGAGGCTCCAGCGGAGGGAGGCCGGGGCCAGTGTTCTGAGGCCACAGGGGGAAGAGTGACCTGTGACCCACCGTAACCACGCGTAACGACCGGCTTGGCTGGAGGAAGGTCTCCTGCCTGGCAACACTGCCCGGTGTGCCAGGCCTCCTCCTCCTCCTCCACAAGGCCTTGTCTCCCGGGTTCCACCTGACTTTAAAAACTCCTTCCAGAAGCTGGAGACACATTCTTCCAGTTGCTGCCCTGCCCCTCCTACGTCTCCTCAAGACTCCAGATCTCTGTAATCCCAGCACTTGGGAGGATGAGGCAGGAGGATCACCATGAGTTCGAGGCCAGCCTAAACTACATAATGAAACTCTGCCTAAAAGAAAAAAAAAAAAAAAAGACCTATGGGTCTCTGAGAAGCGCTGACACCCTATAAAGCTTATATAGAACAAGAGAGCGGAGAAAGAATCAGGGAAGATGAAGGTCAGACAGCAAGACTTCCCAACACCTAAACCCAGAGCGACACAAACCCACCCGCACCTTCAGCGGCCAGGCTTCCGGCTTTCCATGACGTGGGCCCTCTGGCGGGTGAAGGCTGTGGTTGAAGCAACATTTCCTGTCCCAGGCTGGAGTGAGAAGAGATGAGCTGCTGAGTGTGTACACCCTCAAACACGTCCCCGCCCCGCTCTGGGCCCTTCCCCGCTGCCCCCATGGAGACACCAGCCACCCAGATGTGCCCCCAAGGTAAGTGTGACGTCCAGTCCGGGGATGCTGGCAGCAAGGACCCTGGGGAACCCCAGCTCAGGCTGGAGCGGGAAGGCCGGCGGGCAAACGCGCACCTGCTCCCGCTCCCTCCCGGGGCCACGTCCACTAGTGCTGAGGAGAAAGGCAATGGGGCTTCCTGAGGGAGGAGAAGGGAGGGACGGGGTGTGGCCAGCAGAGGACCCCGGCCAGACCAGGGCCTGACGGAAGAGCTCTGCCTCTCTGGCAGTTCTGGGCCGCGCAGCGATCAGCCTGAGCAGTACGCCCGGCCCCCTCCGTACCCGCTCTGCCATGACCTTCCATCCTGCAGGGACCACACCAGGCTGGGGCAGCGGGAGAGGCAGAGGCAGAGCCAGTCCAGCCCTTTCTGTGCTCACAGGGGGTCACAAAGCCACGGCGCCCACCTTTAACACCTTCCAGCCAGGGGACGAGGCCCGAAGGAGCTGCCAGGGCCTGGGCATGTACCCAGCGCCCACCCTGCAGACCCTAAGGCTGGGGGAGGCCCAGCCCAGCCCCAGGGCCCCAGCTGTCCACACTTCGGTGAGTAGGAATGTGGCCGAGGGGTGCCTTCCTCACCGGCTCTTGCTCCCCCTCCCCAGGGCGCGGTCATGCACATGTACAAAGGTCACCAAGGATCTGAGGCTGTCCTCGGGGCTGGGCTGCAGAGAGAGGAAAGGAGAGGGGCAGACAGAGCTGGGCCGGGCCCACAGGTGGTCAGTGCCTTCATCCGCCAGACCTGTCTCGGCCCTTCCCACTCAGCGCTCAGCAGGGCCTTCTGCGCCATCGACCACTCGGCCCTGCTCCTCCCTGGCGGGGAAGCTCCTTCCTCTGGCACCAGCTCCCTTTCTCCCCAGCCAGGAAGAGACCTTGTGCCCATCTGAACGGCCTTGCTGCTCCTGAACAGAGGCCCTCGGCCCTGAGGGAAGAGGGAAGGGTCCCCAGAAACCACATAGTGCAGCTGAGGAAGACATTTAAATCAGTGGCCTTGAGAAGGGCCTTCTCTCTGGGCAATGCTCCTCAGAGGTGAGGAGCCCACTAATCATGACCGCATGGCGACTGCTTCCCTACCCAGGCACTTACCCGGGCCCCAGGGCCTCCCTCCGCCCCAGGGAGCGCTGAGAAGGCTGAAGAGGCACCCGGGGAAGGCAGCCTGTCTCTGCAGGCTGAGACGCGGGCGTGGTTCCAGAGGACCCAGGCCCGCTCGCTCCTGCAGGGCGGGGCAGCCCCCGCCTGGTTCCATGGCTTCACCACCCGCAGGTGAGTCCCCAGGGGCGCTGCCGGCAGACCACGGGTGGGTCCTGCTCCCACGGCTGGCCAGCAGGCTACCCAGGCTCTGCTCCTGGGGCTTCCCAGGCCTTCTGCTGAGATGGCTTCCAGTCCGGTCCCCTGTGTCCCTTAGTTTCCCTGCTGTAGGCTCCCTTATCTTCCTGTCTTTATCCTCCTACATTCTGTTTGTCTGTACCTCAACTTCTTCTTCTCTAACCCGCAACCCCCATTTTTTTTTTTTTTTTTTTTGAGACAGGTTCTCACTTTGTGGTTCAGGCTGGCCCTGAGCTCAGCCTCAAACTCGTATCACAGCAATCCTCCTGCCTCTGCCTCCCGAGTGCTATGATGACAGGCATGAGCCACCAGGCCCGGCACTGTGGTATGTGGTACTGGTTGCTGCTGGGCGTGAGTCTCCACACCCAGGATTGTATGTGGTTGCCGGAGATAGAACCTGCTTCCTTGCGCTTGCAAGACAGGCGCCGGAACCACTGAGCTAAATCCCCGGCCCATCACCACCCTTTTTAAAGCTTGTTTCTCAGAGGCCAGGGAGTTAGCTCAGTGGTTCCGGCGCCTGTCTTGCAAGCGGAAGGGCCCAGGTTCAATTACCCAGTAACCACATAACAATATTGGGTGTGGAGACTCACCCCAGCAGCAACCAGTACCACATACCACAGTGCTGGTTGTGGTGGCTTACACCTGTCATCCCAGCACTCAGGAGGCAGAGGCAGGAGGATTGCTGTGATGTGAGTTGGAGGCTGAGCTCAGGTCCAGCCTGAACCACAAAGCGAGACCCTGTCTCAAAAACCTAAAAAAAAAATGTTTCTCACCATATAGTCCAGGCTGGCCTCAAACTCATGGTGATCCTCCTGCCTCAGCCTCCTAAAGGCCAGGATTGCACAGCCAGCTTTTTTTCTTTTTGGCAGTACTGGGGATTGCACCAGAGCCTTTGCACTGAGATACATCCCCAATTCTTTTTACTTTTTATTTAAAGTAAATAAATTGCCTAGACTGAGCTCCAACTCGCCACTGTCTTGCTGTGGCCTCTTGGAGGGCTGGGGTTATAGTCATGCAGCCGACGCGCGTTCCTCTGGCTCCATCTTTGGGTCTGGATCTATCCAGCCAGCTCCTCTTTCTTCCCGCCTTTCCTCCTCCAGCCCTCAACTCCACTGCTGTCCCTTTCTTCTCCTCAGTCCAGCCTGCGACTTCTGAGGTCTGGAAGTCTAACCACCCTGCTGCTGTGGCCGCAGTCCTTCCAGGCTGCCCGGCCAGAGCGAGGCTGGGGCCGAGCCAGGCTGGGTCCCTGGCCAGGCCTGCAGTGAACACCGGCTCTCTGGTAGCCTTCAGCTTTTCTGCTTGGCCTACGGACTCCCATGAGAGGCGAGGCTGGAGGGTCAGGGCCGGGTACCCCTCTCTCTGTCACTCACAGGGAGGCTGAGAAGCTGCTGGAGCCCCAGCCTCAGGGCTGCTACTTGGTGCGGTTCAGTGAGAGCGCTGTGACCTTCGTGCTCACCTACAGGTGAGGGCGGGGCCGCGGCTAAGGGCTAAGGGGCGTGGCTCCTGCGGGAGGAGCTGGGGTTGGGTCGAGGGGCGGAGCTTCTTGGGTGGGGCGGGGCTTGGGCCCATGGGTGGGGCTCGTTGGACGGGTGCTCTGCCTCCACCCTGCTGCACCAGCTCGGGGTGAGCCTCTGGCTGGGGGTGGCAAGTCTGACCCCAACGCCCCCTCCAGGAGCCAGGCTTGCTGCCGCCACTTCCTGCTGGCCCAGCTCACGGACGGGCGCCACGTGGTGCTGGGCGAGGACAGCGCCCACGCGCGCCTGCAGGACCTGCTGTACCACTACACCGCTTGCCCGCTTAGCCCGTACGGGGAGACGCTCACCCAGCCGCTCGCCCGCCAGGTACGACCGGCCGCGGTCTGCCAACCCCTCCTCAGGCAACCCAAGGTCTTCTCTCCGGCAGCACCTTCGGCGTGCCAGCTCGAGTAATAGCAGGTGCAACGGCCCGGAGGTAGAAGGACATTTGCTGACTGTCAGCAGCTGAGGAAGAGGCTGAGGCCTCACTGTTCACCACGTGTGTCTGGGGAGTCCGCACAGCATCCAGATGGGGTGTCAGGGTGTCAGAAGGCAGAGGCTGGGGTGTGGCTGAGGGTGGAGTTCTCAGCATCAGACAGAGGCTGGAGCCTTCCAGGAGGAGCTACACCCTGGACTCACTGCAGAGGGAAAAGAAAGGAAGGCTGGACTGCAGCATTCCAGGGGTGCAGGGTGAGCACTGATCCTTGGTTCTCGGGAGTCACCGTGACCGAGGAGGGGCTCGGGGCTGCACACGCTGTCTCTCCTGAGGAACAGTCAGGAACCTCAAGGTGTCTAAGCAGCCAGAGCAAGGTGCAGGAAGTTGGGGGGCAGCGGGGGGCAGGCTGGAACTGAGAAGGCTGAAGACGCCAGGGACCAAGCCCGGGCCTCAGGAATCGAGCCTGCTCTGACAGCAGGCAGTCCTGGCAGGTCCCCAGGGGAGTTCGGCTGGAGACTCTGCGGACGGGGCTAAGGGCTGGAGGCCCGCAGGAGACCCAAACCAGGGGCGCAGTCTTGGAGAAGAAGGCAGACACAAAAGACACCAAGGCAGCAGAAGGAGCAGGGTGTGGGTTGGCTCTGGTGCAGGTGGGTTCTGTTTGGGCAGACTTGCCATTTTTCTTTGTCAGTACTGAGAATTAAACTCAGTGCTTTTCCACTAAGCTATATCCCTAGCCCTTTTTTATTTTGAGACAGGGTTATGCAGGCTGAGCTCAAACTTGTGATTCTCCTGCCTCAGCCTCCCAGAGTGCTGCAATCATAGGCATACACCACCGTACCTGGCTTAGGGTGCACATACTTATGAAGGAAATTAGGGTTGGGGGGACACTGAGAAACACTTCTGGTTTGGATCCTGGAAGCCTGCAGATCAAGGAACACAAGAAAGGCCCTGTGGCTTGAGCTTACCAGAAGCAGGGGCTGTGGAGAGGAGTCAGGTGTCCAGGGCCAGTGCTGGGCTGCAGCAGGCTGACCCTGCATGACCTTCACACGTGGGGCTCACCTCTCTGGACCCCTACAATATTTAGCTACGCCTCCATGAACTGAACTGCTCCCACCCGAGAAGTGATCCAGGCCTAGCTATCACAAGACCTATTCCCCACCCCTCACCTGAAGCTAACCACAGTGGCCTGGAGGAGCTCGCCTGCTTACCAGGCCCAGTCCAGCTGCTGTGTCCCTTTGCCCCTCCCACCCTGCTCCCAGGACAGAGGCTGTGTCCTTCTGGGTAGCCCCCACGCAGTCCCTGCCCCACCCAGCACTTCAAGCTGCCTCCTTCCCAGCAGACTCCGGAGCCTGCAGGGCTTTCCCTGAGGACTGAAGACTCAGGCTCTGGAAGCAAAAGCCAGAACCCGAGCCCCCTACACAAACAGAGCCTGGCCCTAAACTGGGAGCCAAAGGAGGTACTAAAGGGAAGGGGTGGCAGCAAGGACACAAAGTGGGCAGAGGATGTGGGGTGGGCCCAGGCTGGGACTGCTGCCTCAGCTGCCCTGACCACCCTCTGGTCATGCCCTCGCCTAGGCCCCACTGCCCAGGCCCAAGCCTCCCATCCCTGCCAAGCCTGTGCTGCCTACCGAGATCTACACAAGCCCCACGCCACACCCCCGCCCAGTTCTGCCACCCAGGCCTGCGCCCCCCATCTACCACGAGCTGGATGAGCCCATCGCCTTCTACGCCATGGGCCGGGGCTGCCCCGCTGAGACGCCTGGCCATGTCTACGCTGAGCTAGACGGACTCGAAGTGCGTGGTCAGGTGAGAGGGACTTGGGGGGGACCTGGGGGGGGGTCCCAGGGTGCCACTAGAGGTGGGTGAGAAGAGATATGGGGCCCATGGTCCAACTGCCTAGGACTCTTTATCAAGGCTGGACAGAGAGAGCTTCTGCCCCCTCCAGAGTCCTCTGTGTCCACCTGCCTTCCTAAACCCCCGAGGAAGTCAGTGTGCCGTGGGTACCTCTTCCCTCCTTTGCCCTCTGCACCTGCACTGGGTGGTCTGGGCAGCTTGGACACTGGACAGACCCCACCCCCGCCTCTGTGCCTCCTTTCCCTTGGCCCCAGGGCTCTGCCAACCCAGGAAGGGAGGGCGCTGGGGTCCTACGTGTCATCTGAGGCCAGGGAGGGGACATCGTATCCTTTTCTCCTTGCACAGACACCCCATTTCCTTCCCCACCCACAGTCCTCCCTCTGACCTCCAGGGCCTCTCCGGGGAGCGATACTGTCACACCAGGACTAGACCCGCTGCCACTTCCGGCTTCTTCCTCATCACCCTGTGCCTCTGCCGCCCTCCCCTGCGCTCAGCCCGTGGGCCACACTCTCACCATGCCCCTGCCAGCTGTGCAGCCCCGGAGCTGCCCTCGGACACCAAGCTGCTTCCTTGCTCCTTATCTGAATCGCCACCCCTCCCTCTCTCCAGCCCCCAGAATCTCCTCCACTTCACCCCACCCCCAGAGCAGACTCTTCCTAAAGTCCCCAGCTCTAGCTCCTGCAGCATTCTCTCTTAGAAGGACTTTCCGAGAGCTTAACTGCTCTCTGAACCCAACTGGCCACCCTGACTCTTCTGCCCGAGGAAGTCAGACTGGCCTTGCTGAAGCAGCTTGCTGAGCCCTCCGCACGTGGGGCCCACCTCACACTGGGTGGGTCCCAGCCCTGCCACCTGCCTGCCCAGCGTTCCACCAACCCAAGACATACACCTTTCTCCAAGCGTCACCTGCCCCCAGGATCTCAGGCTTCCTAGGGTGTGCCCGCCACTCCCTCTGCCCACAGTAGTCCCCTGCAGGCTCCTCCCCTGCTCCCCAACAGTCGGGCCCACCACCCATCCTTCAAGACCTGCTTCTCAAGGGACGGGATGTCACTTAGTGGCAGAGCACTCGCCTAATGTGTGAAGGTCTTATGTTTAATTCCTAGTACCACAAAAACAAAACAAACGTTCTCGTCCATGTCTGGAAAGTCTTGGCTGACCTGACAGAGGTGGCCCAGTGTACCTTTCACACAGCTCCTGCAGTTGGCCAGCTGGGACCCCACCCTTCCCACCTCCCTCCTCACCTCCCGCCTGTGGAGTGCGAGTTCCCTGAGAGCAGGGCCTGGGACTTAGTCAGCTATTTCCAAAGCATTCGCCAATGTCTGGTACAGAGCTGGCACTCAGAAATGCTTGTGGGAAGGAGGGAGGGAGGAGAGGGGTTTTATACTTCTGCTCTAGAAGCCAAAGCTGCTAAGACCAGCTGGCTCTGCCCTTGAGGCCGAGGGAAGGGGCTGTGACCTAGGACTGTCCTCCAGTCTGCAGAATTGGGGCGGTGGAAGGCGGGGAGTCTGCAGCTGTAGCCTGAGAACTCTGGGGGACAAGGCCCTCTTCTGCCCCCACAGCCTACCCCCAGCCTTTGATCAAGTGCTTCAGGACAAGGACAGGCTCCCCTCTGACCTCCTCTGCAGGGTGAGTCTGAGCTTCCAGAGGGGCAGAGACCTCCACAGATACCTGGGTAGCCTCAGGAAATGGATAGCAGAAACCACAGGCAGTCCAAGCTGGACAGAACCTGGGCCCTCATGGATCAGGAGGATGGCAGAGGTGTCATCTTGCCTGCCAACTCCAATCCGTTGGTCTGGCTGCCTGGAGCACAGCACTGAAAAGGATATTAAGGTCACATCTGAACTCAGCAGAAAAGAGCACTGTGATTGATTAGTGATGTCTGCTCTGGGGGCAGGAGGGAGGAAGAGCCGAACTTCACCTGCCCTTACTGACCAAATCTAGCTCCCTCACTCCGCAGCAGATAAGGAAACAA
>PVIR01012379.1:0-44811 GCA_004026965.1 Petromus typicus
TCACCTCCAAGACATCCAGGACTGATGCGCTGCAGGATGAGAATCTGCCCTAACTCTCAGCCTCAAAGTAGCCGCTCCAGGAGCCCTTAGTGAGCTCCTGGCCCACACTGCCATCTTACTGAGCCCACACCCCACAGCCGGCCCTGCCTGGGCCACATCACCACACTGGGTCACGTCTGCTCCCCAGACACCTCCACAAGCCACCAGCACTGTCTGCTAGGTCAGCAGGTGCACACACTGGGTGTGGCTTGGAAAATACAGTTTGAAAATGGTGCCTTCCCCTTGCCAGAGGTGGAAACTGTTCCTAAAGGGCACTTCCAGGGCTGGGAGTCCAGGATTATGTGAAGCAGGCAATGTCGCTGCTCTGAGTCCCCGGCCTTCCAAGGTGACCAAAGGAGGAAACTATCTTGTGTCTCCCTGGGATGGAAGGGAGGGGCTCATCTCCCCTGAGGCCCAGCTCCTTCCCTCCCTCTGAGTCCAGACCCGTGGTGGAGCTCGAGGGTGCTCTGTGCTCTCCGACATGACAGGAGCCAATGTGGGGTCAGACATCGAGGAACAGTAGACGCAGAAGCAGGGGGTGGTAGAGGGGATGGAAGGGCGCCGCGGGTACCAGGCTGCCACAGGACGGGGTGCACATAGGATCAGAGACCCGAACACAGCCTGGGCACTGTGGCTCCTGACTCTGCCTGGAAATACACGGAAAGACTGGATTTGAGGTGCTGGTTCCATGAAAGAAAAGAAACAGGAAGAGAGGGAGGAAAAGAGGTGGAGTATGAAGGAGCAGACGTGGTCATTTGCTTAACTGCTGTAATCATGACATGTATCTGCATTCAAACATCATGCTCTGCACTGTAAATATGTAAGAAAAATTAAAACCAGAGTAATGATCCAACATGTTCCTTTTTACATATATTTTTATTAACTGACATAGCTGCACATATTTATGTAGCGCAGTATGACATTTCAGCTGATATATGCAAGGTATAAAGGCCAGATAAGGGTAACTGGCCTGCTCAAGCACACACCACCTCTGTCAGGAATTCTCACCATGTTCTCTGGCGGCTACTTTTAAATACGCACTTAACTGACATGGGCACGTTCCCATGCTGTGCCACAGAGCCTGAGTGACCCTCCCCCAGCTGCCCCTGTACCCACCAACCATCTGCCTGCCACCCTCACTCACCCCTTCCCGGGCTCTGGTCACCACGGTCCTACTCTCCACCTCTGCAAGATCACCTCCGTAGCTCTTAGGTGAAAGCGAGAACATGCGGTATTTGTCTTTCTGTGCCTGGCCTGTCTCACTGAACGTAACCCCTCCAGTTGCATCCGTGTCACTGCCACAGACAGGACTTCATTCTTTGTACAGCAGAGTAATAGTCCACTATGTAGGCATACCGCATCCCCGCTGGCCATCCATCTGTCTATGGACACCTAGGAGGATCCCACACCTTGGCTGCTGTGAAAACCAGCCCTGTCCTTGTGGAACTGCTGGGAGGATCCAACAAAGAGATAAGCACAAAGCTCCTCCATATATGAAGTGCCACAGGAATCCTGCGCACTGTAGCGCTCACCACTGTTACAACAAATTTCTGCTGAGGGTGCTACTCATCAGCACCCACCTGTGATTTCTTTTTGGTGCTTTTGAGACAGGGTCTGGCTGGGCAGCCCAGGATGGACTAAACTCACTGTGAAGCCCAGAATTTTCAGGGGTCCCCCTGCCCCTCCTGAGTTCAGGGATTACAAGTATGCAATACATGCAATGGCTTTAGCTAAGAATTTTACCAGCCTTGAGATATTTCTGGATCTTAGCTGTATTCTTACATTATGTCAGTCAAATCCTTACTTCTTAGCTACCCCAAATTCATCAATGCTGAGAAAAGAACCTTGTACATTTCTAAAAGATTTTAAACTGCAACTGAGCAAACAAAAAATGTGTCTCAGTGACGCAAGGGAATGACAAAGCCAGCCCCAAGCTCTTCTGGGGAGGGATGAAAATGTTCTGAAACAGATGGAGAAGTTGGGTGTGGCGGTGCCTGTCTGTAATCTCGGTACTCTGGGAGGCTGAGACAGGAAGGTGACAAGTTCAGGCCCAGCATGGGAAATTTAGCAACTTAGAGAGCCCTTGTCTCAAACCATGAAAGTGAGGTGAGGGTGTAGCTCAGTGCAAAGGCTCAAGCTTCAAGCCTTAATCTGCAAACAAAAGAAACATGGTAGAGTTGACTGCACAAAGGTGGGCAGGCCACGCCTTTAACCTAAATGCTTCAAGTGGGTGAGTTGTAAGACATGTGAAATATACCTCCATAAAACTGTTTATACCCAGAAAATAAAATCCCAACCTTTCTGGGTGGGCCCTGTCGTGGCAAAGCGCCAGTCTCCTCGTCCTGTGGCCTCTGCTTCACGGGCTCCTGCAAGGACAGCTGAGTCTTGCTCCACAGCAGGGTGGCAGACTGAGCCGTGAGACTGAGACCTGCTGGCGAGGTGCCTCATGGCCAGGTGTGAAGCATCAGGACAGACATCAAAACACAGGCCACGGCAGAGGTGCTGCCACTTACCTGCAGCAAGGTGTGCACCGCGTGAGTGACCGGGAACACGCCTTCCGCAGCCGACAAACACTCGGAGAATCCAATGAAGTAGCCAACTTTGAAGCACCCCAGGATGATGGTGATGACCGCAAACAAGGTGACACTACCTGAAAGGGACACATAGGCATGTGTGAACACACTCAGACCTCAGCTCAGAATAAACTGTGGTAAATCCACAGGGGTGTGACTAGATGACTTTGCCAAGGACGCTGAGAACACTCAACAGGCTATGACAGGATTTTCAGCAAACTGTGCTGGGAGAACTGGACATCCACGTGCACAAGAATAAAGTTGGGCCCACTGTGGGGGCCCACTCCTGTCACCCCAGTCCTCCAGAGGCTGGGGCAGGAGAATCACTATAAATTCAAGGTCAGCCTGGGCTGTATAGCAAGTTTACGACCAGCATGAATTACATAGCAAAACCCTGTCTCAAGTAAATACATACATACATACATACATACATACACAAGTAAATAAAGTTAGACCCTGACATTATACCATATGCTATATAGAGAACTTAAATCAAATGGATCAAAGATCTAAATGTCAAAGCTGAAAGCATAAGACTATTAGAAGAACAGTGAAAAGCTTCATGAAATTGGATTACACAATGATTTCTTGGCTATGACAAGCAAGACAGCAAAAATAGATAAATAGAAAATCATCAAAGGGAGAAATTCTGTTCATCACAGAACACTACTAGCAGGGTGAAAAGAGTCCAAGAAGGGGAGAAAATATTTGGAAATGAAACCTCCGATAAGTCATTAAACTCCATAATCTCTAAAGGAACCTACAGACTAATCACAAAATTCTGAAACATAGGCAAAAGGTTTGAGCAGGCATTTCTCTGAAAAGATAAATACAGAACATGAGAAAACGCTGACACTAAGAGTGACAGGAGCATATCCATTAGGATAGCTGCTATTTTAAAATATAGAAAAATAACAAATGTTGTTAATGATGTGCAGAAATTGCAATCCTTGTGCATTATTGTTGGGAGTGTAAAATTAATTATACAGCCACTATGGAAAAAAATTAAAACTATAATTACTCTATGAATCAACAGTCCTACTTCTGGCCATGTATCCAAAAGAACTGAAACAGGGGCCTATTTCCATCTCACATCATAGCAAACCAAGTGTCCACTGATAGTTGAATGAATAAAGAAAATGAATTCTGAGAATGGAGAAATTCTAACACGTTCCACCAACATGGCCAGACCTCAAGGGCCCTGTGTTTCCTGCGGTGACAGCCCATGACAGACACTGTAGGACGCACTCACAGAGGTCTTCAGAGCAGTCAGAGTCAGAGACAGCGAACAGTGACTCCAGGACTGAGGGTGGAGTGAGCATGCAGACTGGCTTCCACTTCGCAAGACGGAACATGCCAGAAGGCCGGCGGGATGGCGGGATGGTGGCAGTGTCCCAAACACCACTGACCACACACTTGAAAATGAGCAAGTTGGTAAATCTCATCTATTTGGTAAATTGTATCTATTTTACCACAGTTAATAAGTTTTAAATACATTAATAAAAAAATACGCTATCATACTGACCAGCTAAAACTAAAAGATAGGCACCGTGCCCTGCCCATCTGGCTCCCTCATGCATGGCCAGGTGGGGGCAAGCAACAGCCACACCAGACGCTCCTGAGGAGTCTCGTCCAGGACGCCACAGACACCCACTCTGAGGACGCTGGTCCTGGTTATAACCTGGTGTGGCACTCGCAAAGACCTGCACACGTCCTCCTGTGTAGATTGTGCAGGTTATTCCCTCACCTCACCCCACAAAATGCTGGGCCGACAGCTGTCACACTGAGCTGTTCCGGACAGAGACGGGGAATCTGGGGAATCTGCCCGCCCAGTGCAGCAAGCTCCTCCACTGCTCACAGTCCGAAGTCAGCTGGGCTCGACTTGGAGCCCTCCGAGCACAGCGCCCGCTGCGCTGCCAAGGGCGGAGAGGAAGCATAGTTCTGAGCCCAAATCAAGACAAACCACTGACGTGTGTGAAAAACTGGAGATACGCAAAAATGCACCTGGGAAACTCGGGCAGCAAGGGAGAAAGAAGCATCCGGTGGGCGGGTAGAGAGTGACTCCGGTGCCCAGCCGTCCTGGGTCCGCTGTGTGGCCCCTGGCACGTCCTCTTGGACACAGAAGCTAGATGCTGTGAGCCGCACCACGGGGCGAGGAGCAGGGCACAGGGCAGGAGGCAGCGATCACATTGCAGCCGTAGGACCATAACGCAATCACCTGGCTCCTTTCCACAGCTCAGAGCCCAGCACAAACAACCCAAGTTACATTTCTTTAAATCCTGATGAAATCCGAAACTCTGTAAGAGTGGAGACAAAGACAACGCCAGGTAACAAGGTGAGGAGACTCAGCACACAGAGCAGGAACCCATCCTGGAGCCCCCACGTCCAACACTCAGACGTGCGATTCCTACAAGTCACTGTGCCACCCTCAGCCTCAGTGTCCCCTGATGAAATGAGGACAGTCACCAGCAGTGTGGCTGGAGAAGCTTTGAGAACACAGTGGGGCTGTTTTCTGTTCAGCAGGACCAGGTAGGGCCCCATCACAGGTGTGGCTGGTGTGGTTGGTCTGGGACTCCACACTAGTCTGAATGATTCTGTGGCTGAGGCGCCACACGTGAAAACACAAACACCTTGAACACCTTAGCCTCTAGAGATCCCCTTCCCTCCCATGGATTCAACCAACCAGGTGTCGACAACAAATATCTGGGAGTCCTTCTGGAACTTCCTGTGGTGGAAGCCCAGACTCCAGCGTGGTGAGGCTGAAAGGCTGTGGCACCTTTAAGAGGTGGGGCCTAATGGAAAGACTTGGATGGGTGTGTGTGTGTGTGTGTGTGTGTGTGTGTGTGTGTGTGTGTGTGCGCGCGCGCAGGCCTGGGAGGGATTAATGCCAGTCTGTGGGATGCTGGTCCCACAAAGAGCAGATTGCTACAAAGCCAGGCCTCTCCTCCACCCAGCTGGTTCTCTCTCCACCTCTCTGCCATAACATCCAGCCAGCCAGCTGGACCCTGCCCAATGCCACCACTGGGCAGTACGTAGGATGGTACAGGCAGCTGCCCAGCTCCCAGTCCTGTCTTCTGCCACCTAGTTGATATCTCAGGCAATTATTTAACTTCCCTGGGCCTCACTGTCCTCATCTGTAAAATGGGTGTGGTGATGGTAAAGCCTAGATCCTAGGGGTATAGAGGAGATTAAATGAATCATCCAGGGAGATTGCCTGGGACAGTGTCTCAGCCTAGAAAGTTCTGTCGATGGGATGTTATCACCGTTATCTTCTCATCATTTAATCACAAAGAAAAGTTTATGAGTTAGAGCCAATCAGAAGCTAGCCTGCCACACTGAGAATGATCCGGGAGCTGCCCAGGGGACCCTGTCCTCTGCAGGGGGTGGCTGAGCCCCTCCCAGGAGTTCCTTCTGCATCTCCACCACACAGATGTGCTTCCTGGGGCCCTATCCAGTACCTGGCCTCTTTTGGACCTGCAGGGCCGAAGGCTGCCATCTCTCCCTGGATGCCCGCCCATCACCACTCACACTCCAGTGAGGAAGTTCTGTCAGAGCTGTCACCCACTCCCTAGAGCTCCTCCCGTCGGTCACCCACTCATTCTCCAGTGGCTCAGCCACTCACTCCAGTGTGGGACCAGCTCAGGAGCTGGGAGCGGGTGAGCACTCCCACAGCGTCTCTGCTGAGCTCGGCCCTCAAAACTGGGATGCAGCCTCCCTGAAGGAGTGCTGGGAAGAACACAGGCAGGTTCCAGAGCAGGCCGCCCAGAGCTGCACCTAGTCTGCAGGTATCAGGAAAGGCGGCCTGGGTGACAGTCACCAAAGTCAAAGCATGACCTAGTGCAGGGCAGCATTTCCTACCTTATAGGTCTCTCCTCCTCCACTTCTGTACTGAGGTTAAACCCAGGACCTTCACATGTCCTCATACTGTTAAATAATATTTTTGAAACCTAGACTGACGAAGTCACTAAGTTGACCAGACTTGAAATCAGGATCCTCCTGCCTCAGCCTCCACAGTGCTGGGATTACAGGTGTGTGCACCACGCCAGGCCGTATCCTTCTCTTTTCTGGACTGGACATCCCTTCCTCCCTCCTGTGACCACTGCTAAGACACCCACAAGACACCAAGGAGCATGCTCCCTCTGCACACAGTCTGACGTTCTTTCCGACGGCACCAGACCTGCACCCTCAGCTTGGACAGCCGGGTTCTCTTGTTGCTGTTGCAATCCTGACATGTTTACCTTTTCTGCTAGACCAGGAGTCCCATGCTGACTGAAAAGGCTTCCATTTGGGCGGACGCCCAGCTGCACGGGGTGAGTGCTGGGGTCTCTTCCCAGTCCTAAGAGAGCTCCCCCTGCTCCTGACCCTGCCGGCTGCGGAGGTCAATGCAACTGTCTTCATTCTGCTTAGTAAGATCATCTTGGAACTGAGGCTGTTTTCCTGAGAGCACACCCTTTCCAAGCCCCTTGATTCCAACAGGTCTCCCAGTCTGTCTCACTCCTTTCAAACTCAGGACCTGCCCTGCAGGCACAGCAACCATTCCGAAATGGATCCTTCTCCTCTTTTAAAACCTTCCACTGCTCTGGGTGGCCTGCTGGACAAAGCCGAGGCCCAGAGCCTGCTGTGAGAGTTACCTAAGACTCATCTTGCCTGTTGCTGAACTCCCTCCAGCTCTCCCCAGGGGACCCGCCCCACCATGGATCCTCACCCCCAGCCTAAGCATCGCTGTAACTCAACCCTCCTACCGCGTGCCAGGCTGCGCTGAGTACTGTGTGGGAAGGACGGCACTGATTCCCAGAACAACCCTGAGAGGACAGCAGCACTGTCATGCTTTACAGATGAAGGAACCGAGGTGGAGCAGCACAGTTCTATGCCCACCCCTCCCTCCCTACACCACCCTCACCCTCCTGCCCTCTGTGCTGGACCAGACCCTATTGTGCTTCCCTGCCCACAGCCCAGCGGGCACTGCCAGGCTGCAACACAGAAGCAGATCTAAGGCCACAGGTCCCTCTGTGCCAGTCTTGGCTCCCTCCCTGCTGCCCTCTGCCAAAGTCAAAGACCATCCCCAGCTGCAAAGACCAAGGCAAGATGGATGCCAGGGCAAAACCTGGTCTCCCAGAAATCCTTGCTGCTGACTCACCTAGCCAGCACACAACGCAATCATTACTCTTCCCCATGAACTCAGAAACCAAAACACCACATTGCAAAGCAGAAGAGGCTGGTCACAGGGGGACCATGGACTATAGAGGAAGAGTCCAGACAGGCTCAGCTACAGAGCCAGGTAGCAGATTGGTGCTGCTGGGGGGAGGAGTCCTGGGGGACACTGGGGTGTGTTAGGACTAGGGGTCTTCTCTACAACTGGTGAGAACAGTTTGAAGAATGGTGAGGCTTGCAGGGATCTATGTGCATACTAAACACCACTGCCTACATACCTCAGAGCAAGCTGCAACGCTGCGACATGAGCTCACCACACCTGGGGTGGGGAGAGACAGAAGTAGAAGAGACAGGAGCCATCCAGGAAGCCCATCTGCAGAAAGCCAGGCTGCGCAGTTAGGCTCCTGCCTCCTTCCGGGGGAAACAGTGGAGCCCCAGGTCGCACATACCCTGCCTCTGCCCGGAAGTCGGCAGGTGTCTATGCAGTCCCTGGGACCTGTGCTCACACATACGCACCAGTGCACTTGTATCCACCCCTCCCAGCAGCCTTCACATTCTCACGGACCTGGGAACAGCCTGCTACAAAAACAAGTCTTATGTGCCCAGCTTCAACTCCACCACCTGAACCATCACTGACTGCCCTAGTCCTTGTTTCTGCCCCTTTACCACTGCAGGGCAGGGAGGGCCTGTGGCTGGCACACAGAACAAAAGCGTGATAACCAGACAGGGATGTGCTCACTTTAAATTTAAAAAGACTCTATGTGAAAATCTGAGCTAATAAAAGAAATAAATTTGGGTGATCATTCATTCACAGAAGTTGGTGACAAGTCACTCGGACAAGGTGGACCGGAGGACTGCAGTGAGTTCAAGACCAGCCTGGGCTACACAACAAGATTCTATCTCATAAAAAAAAAAAAATTATTGGTTCAACACTTGCAATGTGCCCATCATTCCAAAGGCCCTCGGTGGAGGTGGGTGTGGCTCTTCTCACTTTTGTTACAGATTTGAACTAAAAATACTTCTCTGGCCTTGAGATAGGGCAGAAGCAGTTAAAAGAGAAAAATACCTAACTCTGCCACAGTGTCTTTTAAGGCGCAGAAGCTGGGCCATTTACCAAGGGGCATTTCATGAGTGGTCTGCTGGGCGTCTTGCACCGCACTCCCAGGCGGGTCTGAGACAGCCAGGCTTCTAGCTCTACAGTAAATCAAAGCCTTTGCTCAGCAAACATGGTGTGGGCTAGGCATCCACACTGGCTGCCCACTTTTTAAAAGTGAGTGAATGTTTTGGTCCCAAGGAAAGTGTTCTCTTTTTACTTCCAGGAGGAAGGATAGGACCCTTCCTGCTCAGAGAGGCCTCGAAGTCCACGCGGAGGCGCTAAGCCCTTCCCTAGAAGGCTTTGCTCCTGACTGGGGTGAGGGTGGCTTTTCTAGAACAGGACATGAACAACCTTTGGCACCGCTAGGCAGAGCCCTCCCAACGTGAAACCTGCCTTTCCTGCTGGTTCCTGGGGAAGCCTCAGGCCCCTAGGCCTCAAGCGCCTCCCCTTGGCTCCTGCTTTCCCTCCTTCCTCCACTGCTGACTGCTCCTGCTTCTCCCCAAGCCAGGTGAGGTGCTGCTGTTTCTGTCACTTCTGCTCCTCCCCAGAGGCAGCTGGAACTCTTATCTTACCCAGAGGTGGACAGTGACAATCTCAGAGCCAGCCGCAGGGCCCACCCCATCTCCTGTGTGCACGCCTCGCTGAACAGTTGTGACTATGGTCACCTCACCGCAGGTGCAAGCGCCTGCCACAACCAGTGCCCTGTGGCAGCCCCCTTTCTCTCCTCGCCCTGCATACTCCTCCGCTCCCAGCTGGATGCCTCCAGGAAGAAGCCTGCACCCTCATATCCTCATTCTACCTGAGCTCTGGCTTCCAAGTCTTGGGAAAAGCATGGGCCCAACTCAGAGCCAGGGGGGGTTCAGGCTGGAGTACAGGAAGCAGGAGAGGAAGGGGGAGGAGGGAAATGATCAGGGGTGGGAGAGGTGAAAGAAGGAAGGATGGGAGAAAAGGGAAGGGAGAGGCAGAGAAAGGAGCTTCCCCAAGGAGAAAGACAGGTATCATATGGTATCACGCTGGTGTGAAATCCAAGACCCTCCTCAGTCTGTGTAAATCAAAAAGCTAAAGAAATCACAGGGTCCGGTCTTGTTTCTAGTTTGTACTGTGGGGCCTAGACTCAATGAGCGTCTTACACAGTCACAAACCATCAACTTCCCTACAACAGTGGTTTTCAGAACAGGACGTCGGCCACCTGGAGCGGTGTCCAGCTTCCCACACTGTCCCTGATAGTCACAGGCAGAAGCCCACACGACTGGAAGAGCCCTGAGAGCAGTTGGGCAGCCATGCTGCTGATCCGCCCAAGGGATGGAGGGTGTGACCTGCTGTCTCCTGGGAGAACAGACGGAAGAAGGGGGTGGGGAGATGTGTCTGGAGCACGTGGGACACACACAGACACACAACACACACACACAGCCCCAGGATATTCCACAATGGCCTCTCCAAGGCTCCCCACACCCCTTCCCAGATCCAAGGCTGCCTACCTTGCCTTGAATCACGTGTCCCCTCTGGCCTGCGACACGTGTGTCTCCATGGGCCCCAGTCACCTCCATACCTCCATACTCCTCTAGGTCTTTCTTTGTTTTTCGGTACAGTGGATCGAACTCACAACCTTGCGCTTGTAAAGCAGACGCAGTGCCACGGAGCTACATCCTCGGCCTGACCATAAGCCTTTGAAGAGCAGCCGCCTTGATCTCCTGCTCAAGTCTGAGTCTCCCGCGGCCCCCACTTGCTGTCGCCCCACCTTCTCGGCCAACCTCGCCCCAGGCCTTGCAACAGCAACAGCTCTAAGACCGGAGGGTGTCACACAACCCTGCTGGTAGCAGATGGAGGGTCCAGGAGTCACCGGGACCACAGTGCACACCCTGGGCACAGCCGATGGGAGGCTGGGGCTGAATATGAATCTGCGAAGGGACCCGTTGAGTCTGGGGCGCGGGGTGGGGGTGGGGGCAGGAACGGGCCGCCGGAGGCCACTTCAAGAGGGGCACCCGCAGGTCCAAGGGCTGTGCGCAGGGAAAGCAGTGCCAAGTTTGTGTAACTGAAGCTCCAAAGAAGGGAGGCGAGAGCTGGGCAGCAGCACGTAAGAGAGAAGGAAAGAGAGAAGGGAGTGCCGCAAGCTTAGGGAAGCGCTCGGGGAGGCTGAGGCGGGAGGAGGCGGCTGTGCACTCACCGCGGAGCCAGCGCGCGCCGGCGTGCGCGTCCTTGGGCCGGATGAGGCGTCGCTGCGCGTAGCTGCGACCCACGTACCACAGCATCCAGAGCAGCTGCAGGAGCATGAGCGCCGTGAGCAAGCACAGCAGGTCGCGCTTGCCCACGCCGGCCGCGTGCACGGCCCAGGCCAGCAGGAACAGCAGCCCCGCAACGAACACGTTCAGCCCGTACTGGCTGCTCAGCGCCTCGGCCAGCTTCTGCGGGACGTTGCTGCGCGTGGCCCCCCGCCGGCGGCCCGCGGACATGGGGCGCCCCGGGGAGCGCGGGCGCGGCGGGCAGGTCGCCGGGTCTGGGGCGCCCGGGGGCGCTGGCGCCGAGGCAGGCGCGCCCAGGCCCTCGGGCATCTTCCGAGCCAGCACCGAGTCTGTCTAGAGGAGCTGTGGCCGTGCTGCTGGCAGCTCCCGGCTCCCGATTCCCGTCTTTGCTCGACGCCCTCTGTCCTTACTCGCCCGCCGCGTCCCTGGCTTCCCCCTCTCCGGCCCTGCGCCCTCCCACAAGGTCCCCGCCCTGAGCAGCGCCCTCCCGCCTGCGCTTCCTCCCGGACACCCACGGACCGCGTCCCCTCTCAGGCCTCTCCCGTCCCCATCGTCCCCACTCGGGCCTCCCCCAGCCCTGATCCCTCTCCCCAAGGCCAACCCTGTGGTGCCCCGGAACCTCACCCCGGCCCGCACCCCACCCACTCAGGACCTGCATCCGCTCCACCCCCAGGAGCATGGAAACAGTAGGCAGAGGTGCAGCGCTCCAAGACTGCAGCAGGAGGGATGGAAGGTCCAGGGGTCCCCAGCGCCAGCCCGAGGAGTGTCAGGGATGCCACCAGCCCGGAAGGAGGTTCTGAAGCCATCTGGTTGCTCTTGGCTGTCCCCGTGGCCTGTGTGAGCTGAAAGTGTCATGTGCGTGTGTCCACACACCTGTTACGTCCGTGCCTCTGGGTAGGGAAGTGCGCTCTCCCTGAGGGGAAAGAATGATTGTCTTCTGTGGGTGTCTGTCTGGGGTCAGGTGACCTGAGCCACTTGCTAAGGAAAGAGCACACCCCTCGCCCTCCTTAGGGGATGGGGCGCCAGTGCTGGAGGGGAAATCCCTGGGCTCCAAGCCCTCAGCCCACAGGATTCGCCTTCCAAGCTCTCCAGGTCACTCCAAGGAGGAACTACCAAGAGGCTGTGGTCTGGTTGAGAGGAGAGGGCAGGGCAGACCTAAGGAAAGTGACTGTGAGAGGGGAGCTGGGGGACATGGTGGGCGTGCCCTTTGTGCCCTGCATAAGAGGCCACTTGAGAGACTCCCCCTTTAACCCTGTCCAGCTGGCTGCCCTGTTGAAAGTGTTGGCTTTTAAACAAGGGACCCACGCGTGGAGTTTGCACGAAGCCCAGCAGGCAGGCTGAGGCCCCACCTCACTCATTTACTCAGTTCATTCTGTCCCATTGATCCGCTCCTCACCCACATCCCGGCTGTGTCCCAGACTCAGGGACACAGCAGTGGAAGACCGTGCCCTCCAGAGCTGCCCAGAGGCCAGCCAGGCTCGGCAGGCAGCTGCTCCAGGAGCCAAAACCCCAGACAGCCCTGCCCTGCCCTTGGCACAGCCCAGGATGGGGCAGGAGCTGCAGCTGCCAGGAGGGAGGCACTACCTGCCAGAAAGGCTGGGAGGTGCCCAGAGGGAACACCTTCGAGGTCTTTACGCAGAAAGATCTGGCAGGTAGTGTGGGCACAGAGAGCGCCTGCCAGGAGAGGAGCCAGCCTGGACAAAAATGTGAGGTGCCTATCAGGCTGGCGACAGTCCACTGGGTCCTGAACGTAGCCCATGTGTCCCCAGAGCCACCAGCATGGACACGCTCAGGAAGGGAACAGTGAGTCTATGAGTGCACAGACACACAGGCCCGTGGGTGACAGAGACGCCTGGGTCTCCCCAGCGGCCAGTGAGGGTGCAGAGTGAGTCCCGGGCATCTTCCTGCACGCTCTGGCCCTTACTTGGCTTTTTTTCCTTCTTAGAACACATCACTTGCACTGTGCAGAGCCTGCGGCGTGTCTCTCTCAAGGCATTGAAAGCTCTGCAAAGGGCTTTGTCTTGTTCCCTGCTCTCTCTAGCTTGTAGAACAGTAGTGCACAGCACATAGTAGGTGCTCAGAAAAGATGTGTAGGGTGGATGGGCCGGCACATGGAGAGATGATGGATGGATGATGGATGGATAGGTGGATGGCAGAAGGGTAGGAAGATGGTGCGTGAGTGGATGATGGCTCTCTAGTTGCCTGTCTTCTCCTGTGGACTTTACCCCTCAACACCACCCCTATTCCTCACCTATCACAGTCACTGTCTGCTTTTTAACCATCTTTTAGTTCTGAGTCCCCAAGGACAGAATTACATCTGACTCATTCTCTAGCATTAAGCATGTGCCCTGCTTCAGCCATTGGTGACAGCAAAGTGACACTCACAGCTTGTGCCAAGTGCCATGGGGACGTGGAAGGGGGAACCACGGCAGATGCCATGGGATGGCACTGTACTGCCCTACCCCTCATGTTAGGGCTGGCAGATGCCAGGGATCCCACAAATGCCTCAAGGCCCCATAAACACTCAGCCACTTGTATTTCATGTCACAGCTCCATAAGCATGCTCCCATCCGTTATCTCTTTCATAAATCAGCCCAAACCTGCATGGAATTACAGGAAAGGCAGCACGGAGGGCATTTTCAGTCAACTCGCAAGATTTGAATCCAGTCCTGTCACCGACCATGTGTGACCCTGGACTAGTTGCTAAACACCTCTTGGCCTCAGTTGCTCCACCATGTTAACAAACTTCTGCAGAACAAATGAGCTGCTCCGTGCACAGCTCTGTGGGAAGTACCTGCCATTTTCATTTTTCCTGCGACACCATCTCTGTCCCCCGAGCACCCACTGCACGTCAGTCGAGCTGAAGCTGTAGGGCAGAGGCGGCTGCTGTGAGCCCGGCACGCACTCCCTTCCATCTGTTTGAGGGAGCTTGAGGCCCTTACTTCTATGTGGTGCAGAGGAACATGAGGGGTAGGGCAGTGCAGGCAAGCCCCCCACCCCAACCTGACCACCTCTTGCACCTCTCCTCGAGCCACGTGCAGCCACGCCAAGATGCCAAAGCCTGTCACTTGGCCCCTGGGCCCCAGTTCCTGGTGTCGCCACTTTCTCTGCCGGGGCAAAGCCACCACACTTTGTAATGTATTTGTTCAGCAGCTACAGTTAGCTTAACTCACTGACCACCAATGTGAATAATCTCAGGGCATTCAGAAAACAAGTGAGACTAGGGGCTCTGGGCAATCCTGTAGTCCTCCTACCTCAGCCTCCCAGAGAGACAGGTGATAAATTAGAGCATGTGTAACATTTTCCTGTTATCCATTCTTTCTAACAAGCAATAAAATATAATTTTCTGGATGCCACAAGCACTTTGGTCAAAGTTTTGGTCAGAATAAATTCAGGAGGTCTGCTGTGCACCCTGGTGACTACAGTTAGAAATGGCTGATGTTCTTGAAAAATGCTAAGCATAGACATTTGAGTGTTTATGACAAAAAACAATGTGAATATACACTAATTAGCTCAATTTTGCCAGTCCACAGTGTATACGTTTTAAACCATCAATGTTATACACAATATATAGTTTTTTTATTTATAAATTACATAAATAAAGATGTTAATAAAAACATTATGTAGGAGCCAGGAATTCAGCCCAGTGGCACCTCATCTGCCTCACAAGTGCAAGGTGCTGAGTCTGGAAAGTCTGTAGGTGTAATAAGCAGAAATCCAACTTGGGTCACTGCAATGCAGTCAGAAGCTCTCTCCAGTCCCCTAGTCTGGCCGGGGGGTCCTTGAGTGACGAGGGGACAGGCCTGAGAAGCCTCGCAACAAACCACAGACGCACCCCGGGCACCTTCCTCCAGGCCCTGTCCAAGGGCTCTGCAGCCCCACACCATGGCCATGTTCACAGCACAGGTCAACACGAGGTCTTTTTCCTCTTGAAACGATGGAGAAGAGCTGCAAAGCCAGCGTGGAACATTCCTACTTACCTTCCACCCAGATTCTCCTAACATCTCATGCACTGTGGTCCATGTGTCAAAACCAGAATACTAACCACAGAGGCTGAGCTCAGCCAGAACCGCCTAGCCATGGCCTGTTGTGCAGCCTGAGCACCATCACAGCTTCGACCTAGAATCCCCAGCCTCAAAGCTTCACATGTTCAGAAGTAGGATTTTGGAAGGTGGTTGGGTCATGGGGATGTTTAATAGATTAATCCACTGAAGGATCCTCAGCTGAATGTGCTGCTGGAGGTGAGGACCGGCCAGAAGAGGAAGTGCAGCCTGGAAAGATCTGTCTCCCTCCTGCTCCTCCCTTCTGCCCACTTCCGGATGCCATGGGATGAGCAGCTCTCCTGCACTCAGGCCTTCCTGCCTTGGAGCCGGCTGACCGTGGACAGATAACGTGAGCCAAAGCAAACCTCTCCTCCTCTAAGCTGGGGGTACTGTGTTCCAGTGCAGGTCCTGCGGTCGCTTCTCCTAAGTAGGTGAGATGTTTCTCCAAAGGGAGATAGTTCTGTGTAGAAGAAGGTCTGGGTTTGCTCCCACACCCACGGGCTCTGGGCTTTGAGTCCCCTGTTGGTCCCTGCCATCCTCAGTCCAGCATCACCGCTTCCCAGAGACTCTGCGAGCATCACAGCATGGTGGGTCACCAGACCTGCGGTGGGCAGGATGATGCCCCCCCAAGGGGCCTATGTTCTGTTTCCAGACACTTTAGTGTGTGTTATGGTTTAGAGTTAAAACACCTCCAGAGTCTCCTGTGTACAGAGGTGTGGCTGTTTGGAGGTGGTTAAACTATGGGAAACTTTTTGGAGGCAATGGGATGATGGGGCCTCATCAGTCATCAGCGAGTCACCCATAGAAAGTTCCATTGGGGGCCAGGGATTTAGCTCAGTGGTTCCAGCGCCTGTCTTGCAAGCGCAAGGACCCGGGCTCGATCCTGGTTAACCACATACCATACTGGGTATGAAGACTCACACCCACCAGCCATCAGTACCACATACCACAGTGCTGGGCGTGGTCGCTCATGCCTGTAATCCCAGCACTCGGGAGGCAGAGGCAGGAGGATTGCTGTAATGGGAGTTTGAGGCTGAGCTCAGGGCCAGCCTGAACTATAAAGCAAGACCCTGTCTCAAAAAGAAAAAAAAAAAAAAAAGAAAGTTCCACTGGATGGAGCTGGGTCACGTGACTGGGAAGGGTGTCTTCCTGTCCTGGCTCCTCCTTCCTCTCAGCTTCCCGGCTGCGTGGTGAGCAGCTCTTCTCACCCTGCCCTTCTGCCAAGGCTTTTCTGCTCTAAAATCAACCAAACATGGACTGACTCCTCTCAACACTGAGCCACATAGCCTTTCCTTCTTCAAATGTCAGGTGTTTTGTTCTAGTGGTGGGAAAGTACCTAATATATTGTGTTGTGTGGCAAAAGAACACTGAGGATGGGACAAGGGGCCTCGCAACAGGAAGACTGTCAGATGTCAGTGTGGGCCGGTGTAGACAGGGGAGGCATGGACAGAGGGGTAAAGAGAACATGACAGTGATGGAAGACGGAGGCACAAAGGGCATCACATAAGAGGGACACAACTGCTGACCAGGCCCTAAACATGGAGGAAAGGCGCCACACAGTAAAGGATGAAGGTGGCCTCTGGAAGCAGGGTGGCCCTCACTCAATGGCCAGCTGCGAAAGGCAATGTTGCTCCTCCAACTGCATGAGACTAAATTCTACAACGTGACAGCAAGGACACGGACCCTCCAGTGCCCAGGGAGGCACGCCAGCCCATAGAGCCACTCCCGACTCTCCATGCAGCACCAGAAGTCCATGTGTCTCCAGTGCCTTAGGCTACTGTTTGTGTATTGTGGCAACAAAAAGTGAGTGTGGCCTCTCGCTCCTGGGTTCCTCCTACTCAGGCTGCTGAACAGAGGTCCACGTGGAGACAGACAGACAGCCAGCCCCCGCTGGCCAACGGCCGCGCCTTTGGGAAGAGACTGCCGGAGCATGGGTTGAGTTGCCTTTTCCAGACTGCAAACTAGTTGCTCCCACCAACTCTGCTCCTGTTTCAAATTCCTCAGCAGGATAAATGGAGGCCATTGTTTCAACCCACTTTGGTCGGGTGTGGCTTGTTATGCAGTGATACGTTGCCAGTACATAGAGCAGGCAAGAGCCCAGAGAAGCAAGAAGCAGTGACCCGGGAATCTGGCTGTGGTGGCCGGTGCCGACCAGGCTGAAGGGCATCAGGAGTCTCAACAGTCCAGGGAGGACCTTGGGGACCAGGCCTGAGTGTCAGCCATGTGACCTAAGGACACTAGACTGCAGGTCTGTTCAGTTCATACCACGAAGGGCGTGAGCCAGGGACAGACAAAGCTCCTGGGATCCTGCGCCACGTGGTGGGACAGTGAGTGCTCACTTTCACATCTGTGTCATAATGCAGTTTTAAAGTGAAAAAGACAGTTTAGATATGAATGTAGAGAACTTGTTGGTTGGAGTTTTGCGGTAAAGGAGACCAAAGAAAGGGGTGACAGCTGCAGGAGTGGGAGGGAACCCATTTTGTGTTTGTTCTTTTGGAGACAGGAAAATTATAACAAATGTGTATCATGTATATATCAAGGTGAAGTAGAGAGAGGTCAGAAGAGCTGCAGCTACACTCAGGGGAGCTGCTCACATTGCTTCGAAAAGAAATCATCATGGGCCAGGGATTTAGCTCAGTGGTTCCAGCGCCTGTCTTGCAAGTGTAAGGACCTGGGTTCAACTCCGGTTAACCACATACAATACTGGGTGTGGAGACTCACGCCCAGCAGCAACCAGTACCACATTCCACAGTGCCGGGCGTGGTGGCTCACGCCTGTAATCCCAGCACTCAGGAGGCAGAGGCAGGAGGATTGCTGTGATGTGAGTTTGAGGCTGAGCTCAGGGCCAGCCTGAACTACAAAGCGAGACCCTCCCTGTCTCAAAAAAAAAAAAAAAAATCATCATGGGGCCGAGGATGTGGCTCAGTCTCACAAGTGCACGCTCCTGAGTTCAATTTCCAGAACCACAAAAAAAAGTCATCAGCTATACACATGATACATCTTCCAGGATGGGAAGTCACCACTCAGGTGCAGAACTGAGTCTAGCTTCTGCTCAGCTGGGCTGCATATTCAAATACCAGAACCTAAAAACTATTTTCACCTCATAGCCTACTGCATTGTCAAAAAGACTATAAAAAAATAAGTTTTAAAGAGTAAAGAGCACGGACAGGAGTCATTTAACACAGCAGGGATGGGCATGACCCTGTTTAAACCAGTAAGATGTCTGCCCTAACAAGGTCACCTCCACACCATCCTAGTCGGTCCTTGGCCATGTTTCAACCACTCGATTAAACCAAAAATCCCAGCCTTAAGTTTCTATTCAAAAATAGAGGAAAAAACAAGCTATGTGATCTGTGGTCACTGAGGCCCATCTTCTGGCCCCAGCCAGCAATCCTTAATGGGGGTGCACTCCACACTGGAAGCTCATAGCAGTTTGTTTGGAGCTCCTCCAGCTTCTGTTACCTGACCCTGCTCTTTATTTTATTTTTGAGACAGGGTCTCGCTTTGTAGTTCTGGCTGGCCCTGACCTCACTGTATAGGCCAGATGAGCCTCTAACTCACAGCAATCCTCCTGCCTCTGCCTCCTGAGTGCTGGGATTACAGGCGTGAGGCACCATCCCCAGCACTGTGGTATGTGGTACTGATTCCTGTGGGCGTGAGTGTGGTATGTGATTACTGGGTATCGAACTTGGGACTTTTCACTTGCAAGGTAGATGCCAGAACCACTGAGCTAAATCCCTGGCCCATGCTCTCCATTTTAAATGATGCTCTACACACCTTCACACGTGTGCTCCTGTCCTGGGTTGCTCTGTTGGTGAATGATGCCTGACTTGTCCCCAGGCAGACATAGGATAACATGAAGTTCCTGAGCAGATTCTAGCTTTTTTTTCTCTATCACCATATATTGAATGAGCACCTACTAATTGCTAGGTCATAGACAGGTGCTTTACAAACATTGTTACCAATCCGAGGCAGATAGGATTCCCAGTGTGCATCTAGAACACGTTAATTAGGACTGGAGGCCTGCAGGAGTCAGTGGCACAGTGTGATCTGCCCCAGCACCAAGTGCTCATGGGCCAGTCGGTCTTGGTCACGTCATGGAAGAGCCCACACAGGTCCACTTCACCAGGCTTCTGACGGCAGGTCCGGGGGACCGGCCCACGCCAGGCAAGCAAACACAGTGGTGCTGAACCCGTTCAGAGAGGGCAAGCTCCAAAGAGAAGCCCTTTTCATTTGTCCAGTTAAGGAGCCAAAATCACAAGCTACTCCCAAATTTTATTAATAAAACGCACAAGAAAGTTATAAAAATATTTTATTTAAATATTACAGAAAAATACTCAGGAGAATTAAAAGTTCCTATGTGAAAAGTGCTAAAAATCCAGCAATTTACACAACAGTACAGTCACTATGTCCATCCAATCCTGCGCCAACACAACCACTGGACGATGAGACGCACAGTAATTGTCAAGTGGGATGGAAGGCACATGAGATCAGAATTCCTCGGCACACAGCCAGTCATTTCACACAACAAACTGCTGTCCCTGAGGAGGAAAAGGGCAGCATTTATTTAAAATACTGGGAGCTTATTATGTGAAATCACTACTTTCTCCAAAGGTTCAGGTTAACCTCGCAAAATCACTATTTCTACAGAACACAGACTTCTGAACTACTGAATCATCAGGTGGGTTTGAGAATGTGCAAAAGAAATACGCTTTATTCCCCAAAGTCACAGTTTTTCCCGGAGACCCAAGTATCACTTCAGAGACACAGAACACACGGTGGCTTCTCCACGGTCCCAACGCTTTCAGCAGCTGGACAGCCAATGGCTCCTTCAAATGTCCACATCCTTAAGTCTGAAAGGAAACCAGCAAATATGTCCTATGTAAACATCAGCTCATGACTTTAGCATGAAAGGCACAATTCAATCTAGATGCCCTACAGCACGCTCTTCTCTGTCACCCGGGAGGATGAAACCCAGAGTGTGGCAGCTCTGAGCTCCCAGCCTCTGAGATGCCCAAGTGCAGCAGGTGCCAGGCAGTGGGACAGCGTAGGAGTCGAATGGGAGAGGGCACGGCCGAACCCAAGCAGCCGGAGCAGCGCATGTGAGCAGGGACCAGTGGCCCCGTAGGGCATCCCAAGGCCCCTCCATGTGGTATCTGGAGGACACTGTTCACATGACCACAGTCACATGGTGCTAGTGACCAATCTCAGGCTGGCAGTAAGAGAACTGTGCCCATTTCTTCTTACACAGGCAGAGACCCTCCCATCAGGCAGCAAGAGCAATGGCGGACTCAATGGGGACAGCAACCTCCTCCACACACCATTCAGAAACTCCCGCCTCTCGGGGCCTCGCCTTTCACTAAGGAGGAATATGAGTGGCACGCAGCAGGGAGGGTCTGTCTGTCTTCTCACCAGGCCCCTAAACAAACACAACATGTTTCTCTAATGAACAGCTCAACAGCCAACCCCCAACCCCTGCGCAGGGTGGCAGACCCGGAAGTTCTGCAAGAAGAGAACCTCTCACACAACATGGGAATGAAGGCTGTGTGTCATCCACCACATTTTCATGAGGCACCCAGGGCAGATGGAAGCCACAGAAATCACCTCCAAGTCAGGTCAAATCGCCTGTGGTTCTAATTCCCATGCTGTAAGAATTTTTGCACCAGCTATCCTTATGTGTAATGTGACAGATGTCAGCTTCAATATAAAATGGTCTTGCTATCTCCAAGCTGCCTCCAAGAGGGCTGAGAAACAGGCGCCTTCTCAGAAAGCGGCTGCGAGAGAGCAAACTCCACACGAGGGAAGAGTCTGCGGTAAATGCTCTGGTGCAAACGCAGCGGGATGTGGCTCAGGAGTCTGTGACAGTGGGGTCTCCTTCTCCCCTCAGATCAACCAGGAAACAGCTCTGGATCGCTCACCCTCAGCTCATCCAAGAAGCGAGATGAACATCACGACCCCCATGAACTGCGTGAAGAGCAGCAGCGGCGTGAAGAAGGACCACACGCTCCACAAAGCAATGTTGAAGCTGAAAGGGACCCGAAAACAGAGAGTGATGACTGTAATTTAATGTATGCAAATATATTTTATGCTAGAAACTTGGCTGAAAGAGCTCAAGGTGAGAAGGTTCACCCAGCCAGCACCTTTCTACGTATCCAGGACTTTCCCAAACACAGAGCTCAGGCAACGTTAGGAAACACTCTGCACACTGGAGGACCACAGTGCATCCCAGAAGTGGAGCCAGTGCGCCGGTCACAGGAGCTGGCGGGGCTGCACAGTGAGCCCGTCAGTCAGGACAGCACAGCAGACCTCCGGGCCTCACACCAGCAAGTAAAAGCACCAGGAAAGGAGTGACAAGACCTATTAAGTTCTTCATTGAGAAAAACGCTATTTCCTGTCACCAAATGAAAAATAAAAACACTAAGTACAAGTGATTTTAAATGACTAGACATGAAAATAGTTAAATAAGTTTTTTAGATAGTTACTGGTTGTAATATGTAGTATTTTGATAAACATGAATTTTAAATAATCATAAATCCACTGGTCTAAAAACTCTTACTATTTCTTTACTGTAGGAGGAAAAGTAAAATCACACATTCATGTCCACTGCCAGTGACAAACAGCCTGAAATTTTACCTGGAATGAAGTCAGAAAAGGCACATTTAAGCTGAATATGGATACAAGTACATAGATTTTCCAAAACCAAAACTGAATTCATGGGCCAGGCATGGTGGTACATGCCTATAATCCCCCAGTACTCAAGAGGCTGAGGCAGGAGGATCACTTCAAGTTTGAGGCCAGTCTGGGCTACATCGTGAGTTAAAGGCCAGCCTGAGTTAATAGTGAGACCCTGTCTAAAAAAAAAAAGAAAAAAACTTAATATAAAGAAAGGAAAAAACTAAACGGCTATACATAACATTTGAGAGGTGGAACCATAGGAGAGATTTTGTTTCTGTCCATTTTTCTGTAACTTAAGCATTTTTTTAGTGAGCAAGCGTAACTTTTTAAGCAGAAAAATGGATTAACTTCGGAAGGATACTCCCTATAGCGTTGTTTGAGAACAGAATTGACCTGGTAAAGAAACCCTGGTGTGAGATGGCACGGCGCTCACACACAGCCTACGCGTGTCCTCCTGGGTACTCCAAACCCTAAGACCTAGGACTATGCAAGTGCCATGTTATAGTCATTACACCGCACTGCTCGGAGAGTGATGATGAGGATGGATCTGCACACGCTCTAGTACAGATGCAGCTCTTCCCCCAGCGCCCAGGACATCCAGAGGCGGAGCCACAAGCACACTGCCGGCTGCCTGCCTCCTTGGACACACATCCGGACCAGCTACTCCAGCTGGAAGCACCTGAGAATCTCAGGCTCTGAGGCCTATGTACACACATGCACATTCACGACAGATGCGTGTGCGCATATGCCATAGACATGTACAGGAAATGTTCTTCACAACACCCTTCTAAACAATGACAAACTGGAAACAAGTGCATTGCTGTTGACAGTGACACAGGTGAGTCCTCCAGGACTCTGTCATGCAGTGCAACGCAGAACAGCAGTGAGATAAATGGTATCAGAAACTACAAGAACTGTACAATGTCACACATGCGGAGTCAAATGTGAAACAAAGACACCACACAAACCCATGTCCATAAAGTTCACAAAATGAGACACAGTGAACTCAGCGCGGTGGCACGTGACCCTAATCCCAGCATCCTGAGAGACTAAGCAAGATCCCAAATTTGAGCCCAGCCTGCGTAACTTAGCAAGAACTTGACTCAAAATTTAAAAAATGTAAGGAGGATTGAACCCAGGACCTTTGCAATGTGCTAGAAAAGAAAAAAAACAGGCCAGGGGTGTAGCTCAATGGTACTGTGCCTGCCTGGCCGCCACAAGGTCCTGAGTTTGATTCCTGGTACCAAAATAAAGAATAAACAATGTACAAATAGAGCCCTGAAGGGATACAAAAGTAAGCAGGCACTGTGAAGGCCAGGAGCTGGGATGGCATTTCCCTGGGACAGGCAGGAAGACATAGGGCCGGTGGGGCAGGAAGGGGTCACGGGTGCAGGCTCGGCCTGTCCTGACCTGGTGCAGTTCACACACGCGCTCATCTCACAGGGGGAGATGGATTTTGTCTTTATACGTAACTGTGTGTCCCTTGTGTCACAATAAGCAAGACTGGAAGGCAAAGCGCAGAGCCGTCCGGGGGCCATCACTCTTATCTAACTGACCTGTTTCCACAGTGAGAAGAGATCCAGTGCTACCTCAGTTCACGAACCACTTCATTTCACGATGCTGGGGGACATCCTGAGTCCACACAGGGGAGATGGCTGCAGTCTCTTCTGGCTCACCATGTGGAGTTCACAAATGGAAGCAAAATTCTGCTGAAAGCTTATGTTCATGAACCAAACTGTTTGTGAACACAAGCATTCGTAAACTGAGGTATTACTGTAGTAATAAAAAGAGCTCAAGGAGAGTAGGAAGCCTGGGGGACTACTGTTCTGTTATACTCTGTTTCTGTTTTGCAGTTTGGAGCCAAATGATTCATTTCTTGGTGGAGAAAAAAAAAAATGTATTCTTCATTCTCATCATTTCCAAGTCAACTTACCAAATTCCTGCTGCAATGAAAGTAGCAGTCGTGATGGGCACCAGTGCCGGGTACTTGACATCATACTCTTCAATGCCTCGGTACCACTCCAGGTAGACGATGCAATAAAAGGCAACAGATAAACTGGCCAGCAGCAGGGTAGCACCAAGGACAAACCAACTGCAAAGACAAAATGACACAGGCTGAGAGCACTCGGCCAACCAGCTGGTGCCTCAGGAGGCTCCACTGACAGCCAGCCACCTGGAGTAGGGGTGCTCAGGGACCACAACTGCAATTGTGGCTTTCAGAAAGTCCCAATCTAACGGGGATAGGGTGAGAAAGGAGCAGACACGTGACACAGGAGTAGAAAGGGAGACTTCACGGCTGCGACCATGGCTGTGTTCTCATCAGCCAACTGGCCCAGGAAAACCCATTATGGTGGGCAAGTGCAGAACACAGGGCTGGGCGGCTTCCAGGCTGCTCCTGAAGTCTTGAGGGTGAGGGGGACAGAATGGCTGAAGGACCACTCACTCCTGCGTGATAGGCAGGGCTTTATGGAATACTGAAAGTCAGACGAAACCAGACATTGCATTCCAGTTCTCTCTCACACAAGAGGTAAAAGGAGGTGCCTTCCCACAGTAGCTGGGGTACAATCCGTGCTTCATCCAGACTCAGGTGCTAGGATCCTGGTCCCCAGCGTAACAGTGTTGAAGCTGGTGGGACACAGGAGGCGGCTAGGTCACGACCCCCAAAAGAGTTCATGTTCTCGTAGGAATTCATTCTCGCTCCTGAGGGCCTGGACTGGTCCTGCCATTTGGCTGTTACAAAGCCTGGCACCTCTCCCTGGCATTATCTGTGTCTCTCATTTTCTCGTACACAAATGCTCTCTGCACACCCGCTGTCTCTTCTGCTTCTCAGTGTGTTGTGACCCAGCCGGGGACTCCAGAAATGAGCTGTTACACTTCTCTTTACACAGCACCCAGCACCTGGCATTTTCTTAGAGCCAAATAAAGCAGACTAAGACAGACACCTGTTTTTACAGTACCTTCTGTTCTGCTCCAAAGAATAGTGTCTTTTCCCTCCCCTCTGTTCCACGGACGCAGCCTCCACATCCACAGCCCCTTCCTTCTACCCTGACTGGTCCCGGCAGGAGCCTATGTTGGGGGGTCCTTCCCATCCTCCCTCATCACCTTTTGCTTGTCAGGGGTTTAGAGCCACACTGCAAAGAGGGAGAGCAGAGGGCCAGGGCCGCGAGCTCTGCAGGCACTGTATGGGGCTGCAGGCTCCACAGACCAGCAGACACTTCCAAAGAACTGCTCTTGACCTGAATGAGCCAGCTCTCCAACAGCAGCTGACAGCTTCCTCTTCTGTTTCCTGGGGACCTCCACACTGGGTGGAGGGCCCTGGGGCGAAACCCACAGCCCCTGCTCCACATCTGCTCCTGAGATTAGACCAGAAGGATCTCAGTCCCTGTGAATGAGGGACTGTGACACTCAAAGCTCCCAACTCCTCCCACCAGTAACCTCATGCAACTCTGGGTCACACCCTCTAGTCACCCTGCCAGCTGTGACTCTCTGAAACACGCCCTGAGTGGGTCCCCCTGGCCACCTCCCCCCAGCACTCTGAGCTTTGATCTCACAAGGAGCTTCAGTCCGTCTCTTCCTCCACGGTTCTCCAAGTGGATTAAGAACTGTGGGAATTCACTCCTTTTCTCATCCTATAGCACATCTGGGCTGAACAGGTGCATGGAAATGACCCTCAGTCCCATCCATTCTGTTTCTCCACTTTCCTGAGGCACAACTGACAAACTGACATTGTATGTGTTCAAGGTGCACAATGTGATGATATTTCATAGGTACACACTGAAAGAAATCAAGTGGATTAGCATGCAGTACTTCAAATTAACCATCATGTGCATTAAGACACTTAAAATCTACCCTCCTAAGCAACTGTCAATTATACAGCATTGGACCCTCTTCATCTCAGAGCAACTAAGTTGTACCCTTTGACCAACATCTTATTCTTCTCTATTTCACCAGCACCTCCAACATGGTGTCTGGCAGAGACTACAAGTTTACTAAATGTCTGAAGAATTCAAGTAACAAGAAAAATATGACAATGATATTTAATTTATGAGGCAATAAAGTTGTCTTACCTACTGGTGTGAAAGTTTTCTTTAAGGGTTTTAAAGAAATCAACATAATAGGTCACAATGATGGATGCTAAAATCCAGAATCCAGAATGGATATTAAGTCTTGGAAGAGGTTTTTCCTTTTTCTCAACTCTTGTAGAGCTTTCTGCAAATAAGAAAGATTTCAACTAAGTTATTAAAGTTTTACAAGAAAAATTTCACTTACTTTAAACCAGTCATTGCGTAGTGCTTCCTACTAACTAGAATCTCTCCCAATACAGCGACAAATCCTTCTATAAAACAAGATAGGTTTATATGTGCATAACTAATTGGAGCCCAGTGTAAACTACAACTTATTTCCTCTATATGAATTTTATTTTATTTTTTGGGACCAGGATGTGAACTCAGGATTTGCACTTATGAGGCAGGCACAGCATCACTGCGCTAAATCTCCAGCCCTCATCTATGTGAATTCTGAAATCAAATTCACACTTTTATAATCTTTTGGATATAATGGCATCATCTAAAAGTATAGAGATTTTACTATGTTTCACATTTCTTATAGGGTAGTAATTAGTCCCATTCAAAAAAAAAAAAAAAAAAACCAAATGAAATGTGAGAGTATGAAATGGACATGGGACTTTCCAAAAACATTTTAAAGAAAGACCATTTGGAGGCAGCTCAGGCACGGAAAGGGTAAGCCACAGCTCCAGTGTGAGCACAGAGGTCTCCATTGTCCTCCACATGGGGTTCAAACTGAGGGGTGATTCTGACATGCCTTCCAAGTTCATGTGAGAACCACTGGTCTCCACGGGGGTTCTGGGCCTTTAGATGACTTCAGAGTCCCTGGGGAGCCTGATCTTAACAGACTCTGTGAGATCTGCTCAGAACTTTCAATCACCACGCTGGAGTACAAATGATGATACTTGTATTCATTTTGGAACAACAATACATAGACATGGCTTTACAACATACAAGATTAAAAAATCTAAAATTAACTCTCTCCTGTCCTTACTCTTAACTCCCTCGCCCAGAAGGAACCATCATCACCAATCTCTATTGAATTCATCCATATTTTACGCACCGAAAGGTGAACTTGCAAGTTATGTTTTGTGCCCACAGGGTGGCACACAATTCCCTTTGAAAATCACCTCCACTGGTGCATAAAAGTCTGACCGTTTTACCAAGTGTAAAATAAACTCCAGTCAGTCGTGAGGATGCACGCCTGTACTACCATCCCAGCACTCTGGGTCGCTGGGACAGGAAGAGTGCAATTTCAGCAATGTTGCAGCTCAGCAAGGCAGTCTCAAAATTTTAAAATAAAAAAGTAATTAGGGGTAAAGACATAGCTCTGCGCAAAAGCCTGTATCTAATGATCCGTATCAGAAAAAAAAATTCAAAATAAAACTTGTGCACACACTTTTTTGTGTGATGGCTCAAACATACTTCTTTGGCAAATTTTCAAGACTTAGAAACTATGGGTAGATTTACTGGATACTTTCAAACAGGTATTAAAATTGCTGTCCAAGGAATCCTGATCCGCAGGGTTACATAAGCTCAAAGACTCTTTCATAATATTAAGTACCCGACTTGCAAAATGACTTGAGATGTCCTGAAAATGAAACCCTGCCCCCTCCAGGCTGGGTTGGGGCTATAAGTGGCCGCTGGGGCGGGCGGCTTTCGTGCGCCTCGTCTGCGAGAAGTTGGAACAAGTCCAGGGAAAGCACCTCACCTTGTCCGGTGTCGCCCTCGTGGTCCAGCCGAGCCTCGGCGTCAGTGGGGAGCAGGTAACGCCGGCGGAGCTGTTCCCGAGCCCACGGAGCGTCCATTTTGGCACCGCCCAAAGCTCGAGGGAAGTGACGCAATATATATAGGACTTCCGGCGGCTGCTGGGGGTGTTTCCCGCCGCTGGGAGTAAGAGCGATGTTATTCCTGCGGTTTTTGTAAATGAGAACCCACAGCTGACATTTTAGAGCCCGCCCTCAAATCTACAAATGTGTTATAAATTTAAAAATACTGCTGATCTTTCCTGGTCTCTAAACTACTGAAAATTTTCTAAATTTGTTCTGCTCTACGGAAGCCCTGCAGGACCAAGATTACTGTGCCTCGGAATTTGTACAGACTGTGACTACAAAGCCCAGAATGCGGAGCTTTCTCTGGCCTGCCAGAATCAAAATACAAATCAGTATTCTCCGCGCAGGCCTAGAGTTTCAATCCCCAGTCCCCTTCCCTCCTCTGCTTTTCTGGGGTCCCATTGCTACACTTGAAAGGGATGAGGGACTGACTGCTGGAAGGAAGAAAGGACCGCTGCACCAACAGAGTGGGGACCTGCTCTTGTAAGCAGAAAGGGCCGCCTGGGAAAGGAGGATGCAGATAGTCTCCCACTCAGTACCCGGAGCCCTAAGAGAAAGTTGTGTTACAGACGCAATTTACCACAAACTACCCTAAGGACCGTACACTAGTGACTGAGAGGTAAACTTCACTTTGTTTTAACACCAAACTCTTCACCCAGAGAAAAGCTAAAAGCCGGTGCCCACAACACTGGAACGAAGAGGCATGCACCTGCAGGCTTATCCTTCCTGCCTTTCTGAAGGTGCCTTTCCTCACCTAAGGCAGCTTGTTGAGCTTGGGGGAATCACGACTGACTTTGGAATGGATTCCCTGTGATTTTCTTATTTGCTCCAAATCAGTTTTGCTCTGTGTAACAATTATTCTTGATTTCCTGTTCCTTCCCACCACTCTGATCACCTAGCCGAAGTTGGGCAAGAAATGAACCTCTCTGTTCTATCTGCTTTCTGCCCCGAGGATATTAGACCTGCCTCTAGATGTGTTGGTCGGTTTAAGTGAGGAGCGCCTGCCAGTGTTCCGTCAGCCCTTTCTCCCTGCTCGTGAAACATGGTCTCGCCTGACGTCTTGGAACACACTGAACTTTTCCAGCAAACCACTCTTTCCCATGACTTGGCACCTAGAAACTATGTTTTACTAGTTCACTTTTTCTCCACCAACAATCCTGTTTCTTACTCTCCCACTCTTTTCCTACTGAGTCATGTGCTGAGAAATGTGCTTAGGCATCATTCTAGGCAGTGTAAGACATTGGCCTTGCACTTGAGGAACTCCTGCTCTGGAGATGACCACGGAGACATATGACAAGATAATGCATTACAGTTTTTAATACCTGTACAAAAGTGTTTTGTTAATTCAACCAACAGTCATTTTCCAAGCAGCCGCATATGACAAAATAAGAAAGAATCCAGTGGCTGCAATGGCTCCGATATAACACCACAACAGAAGTAGTAGATGTGGGGCTATCGGTGTCCTGATAAAAGGTAGTGCATCCTGCTGGGCTTGTGACAGCAAGAAAAGTGGTTTGGGACAGGTTAAATTCAGTGTTCCACAGCCCCCAAAACACAGGAAGTAAAATGTGAATCAATCAGCATGTACACTTTAATATCTGCATGTTGTGGGTATTTGTTAAAGGAATAGAATACAAATATTTTTTAAAAGAGTCAAGTTAGCGCTGACTTGTTTCTGTTACTCTTCACCCTTTCTATACTTTCTTGAACAAAGAATTTAAAGCAGGACAGATCGTATGCCTCTCTAAACAATTCCTCCTTTTGCCTGTCCCTTCCCTTTTCTTTTCTTTCCAGACCTCTAAAGAACTGAGATTCATCTCTTCTTCACCCTCCCTTCTTTCTCTTGTTCAAGGTTAGAAGTCTTGTTAATAGGAAGTAAATTTGTCCCGTTAAATACAGCCTTCTGTTGATTGTCTCCTCGAGAAAGGTCAGCCCCAGGTCTCCCTTGTAACCAAATAGTCCCGGGAGCATCACAGAGATTCCAGGGTTTCTATATGTGGTATGTGCAGGCCAGCTCAGGTTTCCCCTTCGGGGGTTTTGGGGCCTTTGTGTTTGAACCTGAAATCATTCCAGTTTTTTTCCCTGATATTTTAAATAGCACTACTTGCACGCTATGTTGATGATATTTAAAAGTGGGTTGGACAAAATCCAGTGTTTAATGACCACATCTTCTTTGCTGAGGCCCATTGAATAAACTCCTTAGTGTATTACTGTGGCACCTTTATTATGTCTCTCTAGTATCAGGTTGCTACCAGTGAAGAAATGTTCATTTTCAAAGTGTACTACTTGTGGGGAAAAGAAAGGACTTGACCACGACCTTTGCTGGCCTCCCTCTAACAACAGGACTAAATCTGAGATGCTCATAGATTGTAGAATCCTGTCCCCATCACTCTGGGCTCTTGGGTAAGTTATTTCCTTCTTCTAAGTATCAGTTTCATCATCAGTGTTACAGCAGGTACCAGAATAAGGAGAGGTGTATACACACTGCTTAACACAGTGCCTGCCATGAGGTTTGTGTTTGAGTAGTAGTGGTACCATGATTACTGTTTAATTTGGCTTTTTAGGCCTTCAAGACCTGATATCTGCATTAAAACATTTTTTTAATCCAAGCCTTTCATGCTGAGCTAAATCCTCAGTCCCCTCACTGCCCCTTTTTTGAAAAAGGCCCTTGTTAATTTGCCTGGTTGCCTAGGCTAAGCTCCAACTGGCAAACCTTCTGTTTCAGCCTCCCAGAGTGCTGGGGCTGTAGGCCTGGCCCACCACGCTTAGCCTTCTGCTTATCCTTTAACTCCTGACCCTGGGCTCCAGCTACTCTTTCGTCATGTCCTTCTTCAGAAAGTAGCCAGTTTTACTGTCATTCTCCTTGTGTCTGCACTGTCCCCACTGAATGGGGAACAGTCATGTCTCAACGTCCCAAAGCCTTACAAACACCAGGCACGTAGTGGGACCATCGGTGGCTTCTACTTCAGCCCTCAGTCACAACTAATTAGACTGCACCATGGATTGCAGGTGTCTACCCACTCCCTCTCCTGTGAGCAGCTACTTTTCATCCTCTCTGCTCAGGCCTCCGACAGCTGGCCCTGTCCTAGGGGAAGCACACAAGCCGCACCAGACCTCTCAGTCCCCAGAAGGTAAGACCTTAGCAATTCCATTGGTGTGCTGGGCTGTGAAGACAAGGTGGGTTTAGGGCTGCCATCCTGGAAACACAAGGAGAAGCCCACCCTGGAAGGGAGCTCAAGTGGCAAGCTGAAAGGTCCTTATAACGCTGTTCCAACCTGTGGGCTTGCCCAAACCTTGTTACCCAGGGAGAGCCTGGGCTCTGCAGCCCACTGCCTGGCTGGTCGTGACCACTTTGGTCATGACTGTTTCCACCTTTAGGTCTCTTCACCTCTCTCTTTCCTTAGTTTTCTCAAATGCAGTATGAGTTCCGAATAGTACCTGCCTCCGAGGATTGGGTACACCCTAGAAAGAGTTCAAAGCATAGCTGGCCTCTAGGAAGCTCCCAGTAAATCTCAAGTTCACAGATTTCTTTAAATCCTCCAACCACAATCACAACAACTTATGTTAACCTGAGGGGTTTTCTGTTACTTGTATCCCTGAAGCCAGGCCCGCCCAGCGTTGTTCTTTCACTGTGTTGTGGGTTCCTGGGAAAGTTCGTTCATTCTCAGGATCAGTTTCCTCTTTGTGAAACAGCAGGTAGCAGAAGGAACCAGGAGCCCCAGCTGGGCTGTGAACAGTGCCAGGAGTTAATACATGGAATAGGCTTAGAAAAGCACCTGGTAAAATTACTCTGTAAATGTGAACAGATGCTGCTAGAAAACCTGCCTTTCATTCCAAGAAGAAAGCTATTAAAAAAAGTTATCTCACATTGTAAAAAGGTGCAGTGAAATAGATGACTCTCTTTCTGTCTTTCTCTGGTAATTTCCTTGACAAAAGCTATGACATTGGAATTGCAAGGTCAGAGATAGGAACGTTGTGAAGGCTTTTCATCAGTATTTTTCTAACAAGCTTTGCCAAGGGCTTATGTCACAGTCCTGCCAGGAGGGGTTAGGCAAAGCCACCTTCCACATTTGCACCAGTAATGGAGTTGACTTTGAGAAATGTTTCCAAATTGATAGTTGGGGAGAAATCCGTAATTTTATTATGCTTCTCTTTGCTAACAGAAATTTTCACATTAAATGGTTTTTCTCTTGGATTTTCATCTTTTCTTATTTTTATAAATCAAGAATATATTTGAGGGCTGGAGATTTAGCTCAGTGGTTCCAGTACCTGCCTTCCAAGCCCAAGGGCCCTGGTTTGATCCCCTGGAACCACATACCAGAGTGCCGGGCATGGTGGCTCACACCAGTAATCCCAGCACTCCGGAGGCAGAGGCAGGAGGATTGCTGTGAGTTTGAGGCTCACCTGGGCTACATAGTGAGCTCAGGCCAGCCTGAACTACAAAGCGAGACCCTGTCTCAAAAAAAGAAATCTTTGAACAGCAGCTGTGTGGCAAGTATACTTTTTCCTGTTTATTGTGCACCTTTTAACTTGATCATCTTCAGTTCTGTTCGGCTATTCCTTCTCCCAGGCCCGGATGGTGAGGTGGAAGGGCCGCCATTCAGCAGGTCTGGAGGACAAGGGGTCCTGGGAAGTGCTCATTCACACACGATCATCGCCTTTGGCCTGAGGTTCTTTCCTGGGCTTCACTTGCTTTTGGTCAACCATGGTCTGTAACTATTAATGAAAAGCTTCAAAAATAACCAACTCATGCACTTTAGATCGTTGTTCTGAGTAACTCGTACCTCACCCTCTCACTTCCTTCTGCTGGGGCACCACTGATAGGCACCTCTCAGACCGGTAGCACTACAGGGTGCCCTCCCACCCGGCGGAGGCAAAGACCACATTCCAGGAGTGGTTACAGCTCATTGTAATTGCTCTAGTTTGTTATTAATGTTGTTAATTCCTAATTTATATAGTTTATCAAAAGCACACATCACACACGATAAAAACCTAGTGTGTGTATATATGGGTTGCAGGGATTCCCCCAAAGTCTTGGGACACATCACCTGCAAATCAGGGGCCACTGTCCATCACAGGACCCTTCTGCCAGGGCACTAGCTATTCCTGTCCATTCATTACTCAGCCAGCTCTCTGGGACAGGTTCTGGGACCCACAACTGACACCAGCTCCCCCCAAAGGAAGCAAAATAACCACAGTCACAACAGCCGCCAAAATGGTTATAATCATAAAACAAGTGTGTCGTCCTTTAGAAAGATATGTACTGGAACTTCTCGGAAGTATTTCATGAGCTTGAAAGGAAAGTAGGGTTTTTACAAGGTGGGTATGAGGGTGACACCCACCTGACCCAGGAACACGATGGCTCATCTTGGGAATGCGCTGTCTCGTTTGCAGATGGCCCTGCCACCCTCCCTCAGCCTAGACTCATCTCAGAGCCTGCCTGCGCTACTTCCGACTCAGCACTAGCATCCATTCGCCTGGGGCTTTCTCTAGGTGAGTCCTATTTAGGTAGCAAGGTGGAGAGGATTGTGATAGAGGGCGAGGTGAGGACCTACTGTGTTCTCAGGTCAGCAGAGTGACCTAAGGGCTGGCCCGGTGCAGCTGCCTAGAGGGAGGAGGACAGGGACACAACCAGTTCCTTGGGCTGCCACTGTGCTGGGCACAAGACAGATGCTGGTTCCGCCCAGAAGACCAGATTGGGACAGAAATAAAAGACCATTCAAAAAGCTGGAAAGGAAAGCAGGTGGTGGGTCGGACACAGACTGGAAGTGAGAGGCCAGGTGGGCCCCGACCTGACGGTAAGTGACCCAAGCCCTCTGGCAGCTCCTTTCTGTGTGGCCAATTTGGAACCAATATCTGGGTCTTAGGAGTGCGCTGTTCTCTGAGAGTGCAGTAGCTTCTCACCTACTTGCAGCCAGGCACTGGTAGCAGAGCCACAGGAAGGGGTCAGGAGACAGAAGACAAAGGGGTGACCTAATCTTTAGCCCTCAATTGCAAGCACTGCACCCACTAATTGTTGATACCCACGGCACCTTCATGAGGCACTGTTATAGCTCCTGCTGTACACACAAGGAAACTGAGGCACAAAGCTTCTACTGATTCCCTCGACCCCAGTGATTAAATGGTTCTTTGGTGGTCTAGCATAATTCTCCCATCTGGGCCCAACCCTGCTCAGCTTCCAAGATCAGATGATTTCTAGATGTTCATAGGCCAATATAGCTGTAATTCTCAGGCAGTGTGTTTGCTGGAGGTTAAAGGTCTTTGCACAAGCTGAACACACCTGTGATTCCAGTAGTCTGGAAGGCTGAGGCAGCCTTCAAGCCCAGGGTGGACACCTGAATGATCTAGTAAGACCTTGTCTAAAATGAGAAGAGTCTTTCCACCATGGTCTCCCTGCTAGAAAAAGAGGACAGCTAAGACTTGCGCCGGAGCCCTGCACTGCCACGCTCTGTGGCCTCTCAGAACACAGGGTCTTAAGCACAGCTGTGGGACAGTCAGAGGCCAGGCACATTCGGGCTGAACGCCTGTTCTGGCCTCGCAGCGTCTCCTCGGGATTGCAGCCACAAAGGTGATGCCCTATCCTCCGTGTCCACCAGGGGGGCGCTTCTGGACTGGGGAGCCGTAATCCCAAAAGGCTCTGCAGGTGTTTCCACATCCTCCGGACTGCAGACCGGCTCTCAGTCACCTGTAAGCCTAATGTGCAGTGAACGCTGCGTGAATCACCAGTCGACCGTGTCGTCTAAGGGAGAATGACAAGTACCGCCCAACTCTTCTCAGAGTGTCTCTGACCCTGGGGGTTGAATCTGTCAATGAAAAACCCAGTCAGAAGACACACAGTGATCCGGTACCTGTTCGTGCCCAGGGCAGATGCCCAGACTCTTGTAGCATTTCTTTGCTTAGAGCCAGATTAGGGCTTTCAAACCCCAAGGAGCAGCAGATCCTCCCGTGGACGCTCCCTGCGGCCGTCGAGAGGCATGTACGGGGCCACACACCAAACCTTGCACACCGAGCACCGGATCTGCGTGTTGTTCCCTTCAAGGACTCGGCACCTGCCAACCAAGCCATGGGGTTCATATGAGATAATATGATTTGGGGCACTGTGGTACTTTTTTGCTGGGATCTCCCACTAAGACACATCCTCAGCCCATTTTTTATTTTTGTTTTTATGTTGAGACAGTGTTTTGCTAAATTATCCAGGCTGGGCTTGAACTTGCTATCTGTCTGTCTCAGCCTTCCAGAGTGTCGGGATTACAGCTGTGCACCGCCATGCCTGGCTCAAACACACACTTTGAAGATCTATAAGCAAATCTTCACTGACATAAGAAAAATCCCAGTGTTCCTAGTTGGCCTTGGGAGGGAGGAGCCAGTCTGCACACAATGGGATCAACCAGACTTTGTACCTCATAGGGGGTCCTCACCCCAACACAACTACATCCCACATGGACTCCACTGGCCCACATGCTAAAGACAAAGAAAACACCAGGCTCTCACAGTGGGCAGCTGTGAGGGAAGGGTGGCTACCCCTGTGACAGCGCTGTGAGGTGACCCAGCGGCAGGGGCCAACGCTGGTGGACACAGATAGTCCTCCAGGGGTAGTGCTGCTGTCCTTACAGCTTTGGGAACTGCTGCCCTCCGGTTCTCAAATGCATTAGGAGAGTAGGCGGCAGGTGTTCTGTGAACCATCTTAGTATGCAGTAAGCTAAAAAGGACCGAGGGCTCCACGAGTTCGTGCCAGCTCTCCCGGCCTCTCTACTCGGCTCTCTAGGAATCACATGCAGGAAAACTTTTGCAGGGATCCCTTAAAGTGAAGAAATTTCAGTGACTTTCGCTTCTTCCTGGAACCTCCACCAGCCTGCTGGCTCAAGCTCGGCCTTTTACCTCTCCGTGTTCAATGCAAAGTGAGACTCTGCTATGACATTACCGTCAGCCTCCTGATTTGAACTTGATACTGAATCCCCAAGCAATGAATTTAGAAAGACCCAGTAGAATTGGACCTTTACCTTGCTTTGATCTGCACCAGAGAAATCTAATATATGATCGACTGCAGGACTGCAACACAAGTCGGCCTGAGGTCACGCGGAAAGGAGGAGAGTAGCAGAGAGGTATTTGAGCGGCTCACAATAGCTGCTCTGTGGCTCAACAAAGGCTCAACCTCCTGAGGGCTGTCTGACCTTCAGGCTCCCACAAACATATGTATTTACTCAGCAATTACAACTTCAACTACCAACGGGGCAGTTTAATCAGGCCTATCAAAGGGAATAAATTAAAGCTTCCCAGATCATATGACCAAAAAAGCCAAAGAAGCATTTGCACTCAGAAAGAAAACAAAGTTTCTTTTCACCAGTGCATGCTTTTTTTTTCCTGAGAAATCTCCCTGTTTTGTAACCCAGTTAGAAATCCCTACTCCAAATGACAGAAGCTAAGACACCTAAAGCTAAATGAGCTGACTGAGATCTCGAATTCCTGTAAGTGTAAACAGGGCTAACATATCATTCTTTAAGGCAGGGAGCTGCCTGAGTGTGTGTGTGTGCATGACACATGTATGCACACACATGTATGCGGTACTGGGGATGGGAGCCAGGGCTCTCACAGTGAGCTGCATCCTCAGCCCTTTTTATTTTTTATTTTGAGACAGGGTCTTGCTAAGTTGTGCAGGCAGGGCCTAAACTCACAATCCTCCTGCCTCAGCCTCTCCTGGGACATTGGGATTACAGGCGTGTGCCACCACACCTGACTTTTATTTTTAACATCACAGTGCCCCAAATCGTATTATCTTGTATGCACCTCATGGCTTGGTTGGCAGGTGCCAAGTCCTGGAAGGCAGTTCAGGCGCTGCTCGGGTTCCCCTGCTGGGTTTTATAGTCTGAAGGTAGACCCTGGAGGAGAGCTGAGAAAGCAATACCAGATGGAAAGTCCGGAAGTGCCAGCTTTGGAGCAGAATCCTGTCCTGGAACTGGCAGTGTAGAATGGCAGGAAGCACTCATAAAACTGGCCACATCTTTTAAAGCTGGAATGTGCCTGGCAACACAGTGACACCACACACAAGAATAGACTCAGCAACAGCAGCACACACATGCACCGGTTGGGGGAACCCAGACACCCTGGGTCCCTGGGCCTCCCCAGAAGCAAGTGGGCCATGGAGGCAAAGCAGCAGTGATCATACACGAGGGCCATGTGAATGGTGCTCAGGACTCAGCAGGTAAGGAAGCCAGGCTGGGTGACTCCATTTCCGTCCATCTCAGAACCCAGCAAGACCCATAAAAGTGATTCAAGGTAAGGCTGCGGAACCTGGAATGCATAATTCTGCTTTTTGTTGTAGTATCAACGACACAGCTATTACTACATAAACCTCCTCCACAGAGCTACATGTTGCCCTGGCGGCGGCTTTTGTTTCAGAATGCATGACATATGGTACTGCCAATAGGAGGCATGCGTTAACATGCTAACTCAGATAAGTGCATCCTTGTCCTGGAACATGGTTACACATTTGCTGTAACCGGAGCATCACTTCACACTCACGGTGGAATTCTCCATCCAAACACACTGCCCCACTGCATGGCCTTGAGCAGCACCTGCACTTGGAGAGCCCCTCACAGGAAGAAGTAAGGCTCAGGCTCTACCCTGGCCCAGACTGCAGGTGGTTGTAGAGACTTCCTGGGCCACATGCTTTACATCTGTTAAGCATTCTTCAGACACCTACTAGTGCCGGGCACTCTGTGGATAGTATTAGTTTCATGTCCCCCTAGGAGACAAGCCTGCCCTAAATTCTGAGCTGACCATCCGTTCAAGCAGGAGCTGTTGGCCAGTGGGAAATGAAGCTCTGCTCAGGCCTCAAGTCCAGGCTGCACATGGCTGCAGAGCACCCAACTCATCTGCCTCCTTCATGTGAAGTCAGTGACGGGTCAGCACTTTTAACAGTGATGAACAGGGCTGGGATGAGCCGTCCCATCCCAGGCAGAACTGAGCAGTCTCTTCTGACCATGCTGTGGGCCATGGATTTTCCCTATATGTGACCTGATGCTTCCTGGAGACCCTTGTGCCCAGGGACCTGGCACAGAGCTCAGCTCAGTGTCAGCAGCCTGAGTGACATGGAGTGACTTCAATGACAGAAAGCAGAAGAAAAGTGAAGTTAGGTGTGCACAAGACAACAGGACTCGGGGCTGGGGATTTAGTTCAGTAGTGCCACTGCCTGCCTTGTAAGAGCAAGGTCATGAGTTCCATACCCAGTACCACAAAAACAAACAAAACCAGCCTGAAATACATAGTGAGACCCTGTCTGAAAAAAAAGAAAGACATTAGGACTTGCTCCAGTGCTGGGGACAGAACTCAGGGCTGTATATATGCCAGGAAGGCATCCTGCCACTGAGGCACACCCCTAGCATGTCAGAGGCTGCTGCAATGTGAAATCTCACATATGCTGTGGTAGCAGCTCCCCTTGTGAGAATGAAAGGGACAGTGCTTGAGAGCTGTAGGTACTGTCGGACCACTAGCCAGTTTACTAGAGTGACACAGGTACGAACACACAGCTAACCTCTTGCCCATCTGTACTTGAGGAGTTTCTATAAAGTAACTTTCTAGTGAAGGTGAAATACAATATCTTCTCAACTTGGTAAGTAGAGAAATCTAGAAGGCCAATTTTAACTGATCACATTTTCTTCCACCAGGACAGACTTCCAATCCTATTGGTTCTGTATCCAGATAAGTCAGCAGCACATCGTTATGCACTGTACTGGAGTCCGGATGTACCGCTGACATGAGTAAAACCAGCAGGGAAGAGCATTTCAATGGAGGAATAGAGACGTAAGATACACTGCCAAGAGCTGTGCAAGTGGAATTGAACTGGGTAGGACACTGGTCTCACCAAACTTTATTTGGACCAGGGATGTAGCTCAGCAGCACTATGCTTGCCTGGCAAGTACAAGGGCCTGGGTTCAGTCCCAGGTACGAGGCAAGTATGTGTGTCTGTGTGAAGGTGTTTTCAAGAAGCACTTAAAAAAAAAATCCCTGGAAATCTATAATGGGAATGGAGCCAGTGAAGTTAACAAAGGAAGTAACTTAGTGCACCTGGTTGACTCAATTTGAGAATGTCATTCACTCAGGGCTGACAATGGCTCACTCTCACGGCTGCCCTGTGAGCTAGTGTCTTCCAGGAATGGGGTTCTAGAAAAACCTCAGCTGAGCCAAGGACACCTGGAGGGATTCTGCAACTTGTAAGCTTTCTCCACCTAAATACTCCTTCGCCACCAACTGGCAGTCCCTAGGAGTTTGGGCCTGCGAAGGCCCACTTTATGGTTCCTAGTGTTGTTCTGAGCCTCATGTGCCTGCCGATGAGGATGTCCCAACACAGAACAGTCACACACCCTCGTCTTTTGGAAGCTGACAAGACCCATCTGCTCCCAGTTCTGCTAGCTAAGCAGCACCATGGAAAATGGCCAGGATGCACAGATGGCAAATGCAAGTGACACCAAAGGCATTCAGGCACCAAGACAATGGTGCCTCCAAATGCACCCCTGGCAGGTCGGAGGCACCTTAGTGCCAGATGCATGACACTTAACTCAGCGCAGGCAGGACATGGTGAAAATTGATGCTGCATTTAACTTGGACAGGGTGGGGCCACAAAGCCTGACAGAATGCCACATCCCCTGGAGCCTCAAGATCCTATGTAGTTCAAAGTTAAATCAGGCAAGCAACAGCCACAGCTGAGAGGGTGGACTGTGTGGGGACATGGGAATGACCCAGGGAAGGAGCCCTATCCCACCCCTATGTAATGGGACTGAGAGTCGCCCTGCTCGAGGACAGAGGCCCCCACTGCTCCCTAGCCGCCCCTGGGTAGCTGCTGTGGCTAGAAGTCCCTTCAGGGGGACTGAAGCTGGCAGCTGACAAGGATGATGAAATGAATGTGTGACCACAGCATGAGGCACAGGCCTCAATTCTGTCTCAGGGAAGCTGGCACATGCTTGAGGGTGGGCTGCCACTCCACACTGCTTTCGTGGAGGGCAGCTGGGTGCTTTTGCCCCCAGGTGCCGGAAAAGGGGATGCCCTGGAAAGGCCGCGTTTGGCTTTGTCCCTAAGCAGGCACAGGGCCTGGGCCAACCCTTCCTTTTGTTGTTTCTGGAGGCCTGCAGATTCCTGGCTCTGAGGCGGGAAGGCCAGCAGCCACCAAGTGGGTTCCAAGTTTGAGGTGGTGACTCCACTGGCCCCTTCCCTCACCGGAAGGAGTTGGGTGAGGAATGAGCTCAGCATGGGTGACCAGCATGACAGGGCAGGACCTGACGCCAGGCCCGGTCCTGCGGCCTCCATCCTGCTCAGACACAGGGCCACCCCGGCATCACTGCAGTGCTCTTCCTGTGGGCCACCCTCACCCTGCCCTGCCCTCCTGCTCTGCCCCCGCCCCCATGTGTGGACTTGGCCCATACCAATCTTGCTTTCACTCACTGGACGAAATACAACAGGTACTGCTGAAGGGGTGATCCCTCCCAGAAGTACTGGCTTCCAAAAGCCTGTGGGCACAAGCTCAACTATGGGAAAGGAATGCCAGCCTGATGAAGCAAGACTCAGAGTGGCAACACCGAAGTGTTCCACCCAGGCAGAGCACAGAAATGGCCACTTGGCGGAGCATGGTCACTGCCTAGCTGAAGGGAGTTGGCTGCAGCCTGAGGGGGCTGGACGGCTACAGGGAGTCTCTGCCAGGGTCAGACTTCCAGATGAGCCCGGATCATCAGTGAGACTTGTCATGACCAGACAGGGACAGGCACTGTGTGCACACAGTGTCACAGCACAGAGAAACAAATTCAAAGTCTGACAGAAATGTAATGTATAGACCAATGTGGCTAAAATGCACACTTAAGAAGTCAGATCAGAGGAGGAACTACTTTTTGACTTGTTACTGAGCTACATTTAGAAAACTTTTCCATAGAAACTTTTTTTTTGAGACAGGGTTTCACTTTGTAGTTCAGACTGGCTCTGAGCTCAGCCTCCAACTCACATCACAGCAATCCTCCTGCCTCTGCCTCCCAAGTGCTGGGATTACAGTCGTGAGCCACCATGCCTGGCACTGTGGTATGTGGTACTGGTTGCTGCTGGGTGAGTCTCCACACCCAGTATTGTATGTGGTTACTAGGGTATCGAACCCAGGTCCTTGCGCTTGCAAGGCAGGCGCCGGAACCACTGAGCTAAATCCCCGCTTAAACCTTTTTTTAAAGTATAATAATTTCTGCCACCAGATTTAGAATTCTGGGAAAGAATATATTTTATTTTTTCATAAAAGTTCTAACAAAAATATATTTTTTCCTTAACTTAAAAATACAGCTTTAGAAAGCAAAACTGAGGTTATTTTAATTTGTTACACATTTTAAAAACAGCAATGAACAGAAGTCAACACAACAGATTCAACTTGTAAATTTCAATCGATCATTTCAGAAGCTTGACTTTGTCCTTTAACAGCCGGAAGCTGGCGTTCTTGCTGAGTTTCTTGTTGAAGATGACCAGGAGCTCCTCCTCTGACCTGCGCGAGTCATTCGTCACCGTGTAATACTGAGCCAAGACCTTCACAGAGAAAAGCAAGGCCAAATGGGAACAGTGGTCCTGGAAACTCATCTAAAAGGTTCAGTCAGGAACAGGCTGGCAGTGCAATGGCCACACAGCCAGCTCTGCCCACAGAGACAGAGCAAAGAAAGGAGAAGCCGAGGGAGCAGAGGATCTAGATGTAATGAAGCCTAATAAAAAGCATAGCCTCTCTTCAGAGCCCTCGAGGCAGCCACGGCGTCCAGGAGCAACCCCGCTGCTGGCTGTGTGCCAGTCTGGCCCAACCCCTACCCAGACCCCAAGGGCAAGGCAACCAGCCTGGAAATCAGACCCACCCCTCTCTCCTAAAGGAGGGACAGAAGTGTACATTCAAAGTAAATTCTCCCCACTTGTCCTGGACCAAGGTCTGCTCATGTGCTATACCTTTTTCCTCAGCTTCTTGACTGGTATCTCGTTATCCGGGGCCTGTCTCAGAACTGCCTTGATAGTTCCCTTCCAGTTGAATTTACCTACAATATAAAGATTCACATGTGAGGCGCTCAGAGGCTCAAATAAGTGATTGCTGTACACCAGTGCTTGCTGGGAAATGATCCAAGAATTCTATAAGCAGAGTGGCAGTGTCTCACTAAGTCTATCCAAGCACAGGGGCCTTAAAGCATCGACCACCTTTTAACTCCCTGTTCTCATACTGAGAAATGACAGGCATCACAGCACTATCCTGGACAAACCCCTAAGAGAAGGTCAGTTGGATCTGACAGTCCAACATCAGGATGCAGCGAGCGCCCTCAACACCACACGCTGTGCAAGCACAGTGGAGACCCAGGCTGTAAGTCGCCTTGTCTTGAGGGGACAATTGCAAAGCACTGTGCTGACATCACGCATCCGGGCTGGACTTCCAGATGGGCCCTCTGCAGCCCTCATGCTAGGAGGACCTAGAATGAGGAACCAGCATTCAGCCCCTGTGGACTGCACACAGAATCGAAACCATCTTGTATAGCTGTGCACAGATCTGCAACTTGATACAACTGCATATCTCCCGATGGGCAGAGCCGGGAGATGGTTTCAAGCTAAGAAATCCCATGTGACTTGGGCATTCCCGGCCTCCACTGCTACAGCTGCTGTCCTGGGGCACGTTCCTGGGGCACGTTCCTGGCTGGTAGGAGGAGTGGATACAGGCGAGGACTTGCCACTTCCCAGCAGGAGCAGCTCTGGGGCAGAGGCTGCAGGACAAGAACCCCCGGAGGATAGTCACAGAAGGGACAGCCTCGTCTCATCAACCTCAGGTTAGTTCTCAAGACCAAGGCAGGAACGGGGGTGGCTGGGGGCCTGGCCTCAGAAGGCCATTCTAGGGTCATCTTAAACCCTAAAGCAGTGCCTGCTCTGGGCTAGGTCTGCAGTGTCCCCTGCACGAACGGCCTCAAGGGCAGAACCTGAGGGGAGGCTGGGAGGTCTCCCAGGCCTCATGAACATGTGCTGGAGGGGACAGTGGGACACAAGTCTCTCTTCCTCCCCTCACTTCCAGGCAGCTCCACTCCATCTTGACTCCCATCACAAGGCACCACCTCACCAAGGGCCAATGTGGACCACACCTGTGCCACCACGGGACCCAATACTCCTCTCTCCACACAGAAAGCTGAGACACACATTCCACCCCGGACGGCCCCGGCTTTTCCTCAGAGGCAGAGAACTTGGTAGACACTTCCTGCTTAAGAGCACTGAAGGGTGGGACCCGCTGGCCTGCTCCCCCAAGAAGGGCACCTCATGACCCTTCTCCAGGCTATCGTGACAATTCTTTTCCTGCAATGGTGACATACCTTTTACAGGAGCCTCTGGGTCTCCCGGTTCTCTGTCCTCAGAGCCTCCTGGTAATGTTACCTTTCTCTTCTTAGAATCGGTTTCAACTAAGTAAAGACATAAACCAAACATTTAATGAGAAGCTTGCCCACCCCAGGCCCACCAGACACATCACCTTCCTTGTGTTGCAGTAGCCCAGCACTGCTGCGTCACCTGCGTGGGGGGAGGGCTGGCACAGAGCCACGCTAATCAGTGCAGGTCAGTCTGAGCACATAGCATGCTCCCCTCTGCTGGGCTACCATGCAAACCCACAGGCTCTCTGGACCTGGTTCGCAGCTGGCCATTCTGGTCCCAACCCCAGGGTGTTCTCCAGCTGCCTACCTTCCAAATGCTTCCGCTTCCTCTTCCCAGAAGCTGGCTTGGTCTTCTCACCAGTGGCGTCCCCCCGGGCCCCGTCCCCGCCCGCACCCTCCACTGCTGCCCGCTCGCCCTGGCCCTGCTTCTTCTTGCCCTTCTTCCCTGCCGAGCCGTTGGCTGTCAGCGCCTCCTTCCCATCAGCCCCCAGTTCAGTCTCCTGCCCCTTTTTGTGCTTCTTAGGCTTCTGACTCTTTGAATCTTCTTGATGATTTTCTAATTTCAGTTCTTTCTTTTCTTTTTTTCTGTTCTTCTGCCGTTCTTCCTTCCTTTCCCTTTTATTCTTCTTCACCTGTGCCTGCTCTTCTGAGGGTCCATTGGTAGAGGGGGCAAGCTTGGCGGTCCCCTCTGCACGTGGCTTGGCTCCTGGCCCCGGGGGCTGCTGGTCCTGCCCCTTATTCACTGGCTCCTTAGGAAGGTAAACCAGGAAAGGCGTCAATGTCTGTTCTCACTCTCTGAAGAGATGCACATGTCACTGTGGTTTTCCACAAAATACACTGTTTCATGACTAACCCTTTCATAACTCAGACCCTTCCAACAGCTAGATACAGCACTAAAAGTCCCAAAGGAGAGAAACGTCCCCGCCCACGCCCTCTCTGCACTGTGCAGACATTCAGATTTTCATTCCCCGGAGAGGACAGGATGGAGAATCCTCATGTTGCTTGAGTCAGACCCTGAATCCAGCGCACTGTCCAGATTTCGCTTGGATATGAAAGGACACACAGGTGTGGTGGTCACACAACCTGGGTGCCGCAGGTCTGGGTTTAGGTGACCTGGACAAGCTATTCGCCTTCCACCTGCCTCGCATGGCCGGAGTGTGGGAAAACCAAGGCGAGGCAGGCGATCAGCACGGCAGCACGGACACTGTAGTGAAGGGTCTGTGAAGTGTCAGCATCGGACAAAGGCATGTTACTACCACCATCACCCACATACCAGGCCCCCACACACTGCGGAATAGCAGCATCCTGAGAGCGGACTGGCCCTGGGGATAGAGACTGGCCTTACCACACAGGCCACTGGGGGGCGCTCCACATCCAGTGTAAAGCCATGGAGGGCCAGAACCTGGCTCCTTCCTCCCCAGGTGACCCCAAGTCTCCAGGTGGGACCTGGCTCTCCCTCCAAACCAGCTCTGCCACACAGCAGGCATGTTCTTTCCAGTGACCCTCACCGGCTTCTCCTTGCTCCACTGTGGCGCTCCTTCCTCACACAGGGGCCCCCTTCCGGCCGCCCCACTGCCTGACTACACAGCTCCTTTCACACACTGCAGCTGTCACCCCTGTAGGATGCAGCCCCTCAGTGGCAGGGCAATGCTACTGATGGCTGCACTCCAGCCAGGTGCTACTGCCACAGGGAGGCGAGCTGCAGT
>PVIR01012380.1:0-44855 GCA_004026965.1 Petromus typicus
CAAAACTTTTAAATATAAGCAGGACTGCTAAGTCAAGGAGGAGTTAGATTAACCTCAGAAAGTTCAAGAGAACTATACCAAGAACTTACAGTTTGTACTTAGCTCACAATGAGATGACAATAAAAGCTATTGTTAAAAAATGTAGTAACTGGCTGTGTGAGTAGCAAGATTGTCTTATGTGAGCAAGTAGGTTAGCTGATCCAGAGATCTAAGCAGGTTAGTTTCCAGGATATTCCTGCAACTTTTTCAAACTAAGATAGCTCCATGTAAAAACAACACAACACTCACCAGATTCTTTTCAATTTCTTCTTCTGTGGTCATGTCTAACTCTGCCCCCTTCAAGTCAGTCTACAAAGGAAGAAACAAGTACATTCAGAATGGTTCAGAGTCCTTTCAAAAGATACAGAATTATTTTACGGGCATATCTACCACAACTAACTGAGAGCAAACTTCCTGTTTTCTCCTTTTTCAGCTTCATAGCAAGAGAAGCAATGTAGTTCTGGCAAACAGGCAATATCTACATCGCATTAGTCATTTATCTCACATTATAACCTGAACAAGATTCAATATTCAATATTTAATATTCGTCTGAGAGAAAGCCTCAAATCTGAGTTGAGAATTTTGCCCCCTACAACCTATTGTGCCCATACTTCCTCCTACGACAGAGCACACCAGTCACTAGAAGGCAGGATACACTGTACTTCTTAAGATGTAGTCAGAGAATTAAGAAGAATTCCTCCTGTAAGGACAAAGATGGGAAATATGAATGCTAATGACCCGCATTCATCAACTACTCAGCAAAGAAATTATACGTAGGTCAGAAAGTCCCTATTTGCCATACGATACTGGCTTTCTCCTTATAGAACAGCAGCATGAAGTAATTGCATGGCATTGTATGAACATGGCAAAATCAAGACAGTGTAGTTCTCCACCAAGTATGAAGATATATCTTCTACCCTCAAGAGACCCCCCGAATTCCATTTTAGTAGTAGAAACTTGATACTTGACCTGTATAACCATGTTCTCAGAAAGCTTCAGGGAAGAGCTATCCTGATCATCATCCTGATCCACTCTGACTCCTTCAACCCCATTTGCTGGAGACACCACAGGTCGGAAATCCAAGCCTGTGTCCTTGCTACCTTCCTCTGGGATGGAGACTTGTGGGCATTTCTCTTCAGAGCAATTCCCGGAGGCAAGCTTCTGTGTATGGCACCCTGCCTTAACAGACCGAGTGACTGGATGATGCTCTCCTGAAGGCTCATGTCCCCCTCCTCTCCTGCTGTGCTGGCCAAGTCCTTCAAATCAGACTCAGACCCACTGCCAGAAAGACAAAGTGCTGCTGCTATCAAGTTTTCTCCTAAAACCTCCTGGTGCGCTGCTGAAGTGTCACCGGCTGCTGAACCAGGATTCCGCTCTGGGTGTTCCAAATGCACATTTCTGTTACTCTCCTCTGTTATCGTTTGGCTACTTACACTCGACAGGGGTGAGTTCTTCTGCTCCTCTGCAGGGTCTTTCGGGCTACAGAAAATAAAACATCAAAAGTGTCTAGATTTGGCGTACAGCTCAGGGGAAAGCACCTGCCACACACGTGTAAGTCCCTGGGTGTGATTCTGAGCACCACCACCACCAAATAAACAAATTTAAAAAGCTTCCCTTTCATCCAGTCTTAAAGATGATTAAGACAGTACTCTCAACACTACCTTGAAAAACAAAACTGGAGTATAAACCCTCCCAGTTATCAGAGTGAAAGAGTACTTAGTTGCTATTCAACATGCAGATAGTCCAGCTTGCGGCTGAGACCCTGGGTTCTAGAGACAATCTACAATATTGACCCTGACGATATAAAAAATTCTGTAAACCAATGTGAGTAAACTTTGGGAACACAAATAAAAGAGCCTAATGCTTGCTAGACCAGTTACGCATACTAATTTTTTATTATACATATCCTCTAAAAGAAATATTAACTCAGAAGTAGTATTTTTACTGCACAAAGTAATTTTCTTCAAAATTACTGAACAGAGGTCTGACCAGAACTATGTCAGTTCTTCAACAGTTTTCTGGAGCACAGCATCACCTCAAGTTGTCTCATGTACAACCTGGAATCCTAAACTAAAATTTTCAGGAAAAATTTTATCACAGACAGCAAGTATACCTACATTTAACATTAGTATAGTTATTCTGTTGTTTGTCACCAATACTAATCCATTGCTTCCCCACTACCACCCTGCCAGTGCTGGAGATCAAATCTAAGGCCTCATAACCGCTCAGCATACCCTCTCCTGAGCTACAGTCCAGCCTTTCAGCCAGTGTATTATTGTGGCGGGAAGGAGGAAGGGGTGGTTGCTGGTGTTTTCAGAACAGGGGATTAAACTAGGGCCTTGGCACTGAGCTATAAGCCTGGCCTTTTTTATTTTTAATTTTGACACAGGTTCTTGCTAAGTTGCCCAGGTTAGAACCAAACTTGTGGCTCTCCTGCTTCAGCCTCCCAGAGTGCTAAGATTGATTACAGGTGTGCATTCCCGCCTTTGGCTCAATATATTGTTTAAGGAGACCTTTAAAATAAATTTACAATGACATCCAACATTCTCAGTTTAAGTCTTTAGCTAGGAATTAAATCTGTTAAATTTCTTTGCCTCTCCTTTTTAAAAACCCTGATCCTGTCAAAGGACCCCTTAAACATCCCCAACTGCCACTGACTGAGGCTTCAAAGCTACATTCTTTCCTCAAATATATTTGTTCAAACTAAAATAACTGAGAGAGTATCTATGACATGGAAACTTTTTTTTTTTTGAGACAGGGTCTCGCTTTGTAGATCAGGCTGCCCTGCGCTCACTATGTAGCCCAGATGAGCCTCAAACTCACAGCAATCATCCTGGCACTGTGGTATCTGATACTGATTACTGGTAGCATGAGTTACCACATGTGGCATTGTTGTATGTGGTTACCAGGATCGAACCCAGGCTCTCCTACTTGCAAGGCATGCACCAGAACCACTAGGCTAAATCCCAGCCCCCTAACATGGAAATCTTTATAAATACCCTTGGACTGATTTCTTTTTGCTGAAAGTTAAATGGAACAAAGGGTGTGTTACTTAATTATAAAGCTGGGTATGGACAATGTCTGGCTTTGAATCCTGACTACCCTTTGCAAGCAGTTTTAATCTAACAAATTATTTCACTGTAAAATAGAAATAACATAACCACGAGATTATTCTGATTACATGAGTTTCAGCAAAGTTCCCAGCATACAATAAATACTCAGTAATCCTTGGCTGCAATTATTGTAACTAGTAGTACATAGTTTATTATAAAATGAATAAAAGCATAAAAACCCAAGTCTACGGTTATGTTTATATAACATCTTCTCCCATTATCCATTCCTAAATAAGCACCTTTTCTCTCAAACAAGCAACTATTAAGTATTCTGGATTTAGACAACCCTGACTCCAATATAGCTTGGTAACCTTGGGCAAGCTACAAACCTCTATCTCAGTTTCCTCATCTGTACATGGGAATAATACTAACACCTACCTCCTAGGGATGACAAAGGTTAAATACATTTACTAGTAGAGTATTCTCTGTTATACAGGTCCCAAGTACTCTAGTCAATTCAACATTGCAGAAAACAATATTTTGGCCACTGTAAGATGCCAAGTTGGGTAATTATAATTCCTGCCCTCAAGAGTTGGGATGGGAGGCAAAATGTACATATGAATGGCAGGCCATATTAATAAAGCTGTCTAGACAGATCCACATATATGTCTGCATTTTTCTATATGCACAGATATATCTCTGTTCGTATCCTTATCTATGTAACAAAATATCTTATAAGTGAGCGTAATATATAAACATGATCATGAACACACAATCTATGCAGGATGGGCTGTGGAAGGGCTTAAATTTTTGACGAGTTACCCCAGTTCTAACCTATTTATTTAACAATCATTTAGCACATCTGCTGGGCCCCTATCTTTAAAAAGCTTATTCTAACCTGGGATTTAGCTCAGTGGCACTGCTGCCTACCTTGCAAGCACAAGGTTGTGAGTTTGATGCCTAGTACCACACACACACACACACACACACACACACCCCTGCCCACATACACACACACCCCTTCACACATACATACATACACACACACACACACACCCTTCATCTACTGCTATTTCAGAGGCTACAAGAGAAAAAATCAGTTTACAAAGGTCCGTCTCAAAAGTCTCTTACCCAAATAAATTTTCCCTTACCTTAGAGCATCTGGGAGACTTTCTTCAGATTTGGAAGCACATAAGCTAGAAGAGGACTCTGGAGGACTGGGAGAATCGGTCACATCACCAGCTACCTCAGACTCAGCCATTGTACTCTGTATATTCAGAAATAAAATACAGGCTGCAAAAGACAAAAGTTTAAATCAAAGTATCGTTCCCCCTCAGAATGTCCACACAACAGCACTGTTCTAAGACAAAAAGAAAAATCTGGACTCCAGGATAAAAAAAAAAACATTATCCTACGGTAAGATATTAAAAAAAAACCACTGCATGCAATAGGTCCCAGCAGTACCAATCTTCAAGTTATTTTATTTATATTAATACCTAGGAGTCTGTGCAAAGCTTCTACATTCTATTTTGGCAGAAATACAGTCATTTAGGGGCTGGGGATTCAGCTCAGTGGTTCTGGCGCCTGTCTGGTAAGCACAAAGGCCTGGGTTGGATCTCGGGTTAACCATATACAATACACGCCCAGCAGTACCACATACCACAGTGCTGGGCGTGGTGGCTCAGGCCTGTAATCCCAGCACTCGGGAGGCAGAGGCAGGAGGATTGCTGTGATGTGAGTTGGAGGCTGAGCTCAGGGCCAGCCTAAGTACAAAGCGAGACCCTGTCTAAAAAAAAAAAAAAAAAAGTCATTTAAAATAGGTTATAATCTAGAATATTCCAAATGATTCACATACTTACATTGTCTGTTATGTACAATGCATGTATTTTTTATCTAATACAAACATGGTAAATTTTTAAGTCATTTTATAGTGATATACTCAAAGTGGTCTCCATTAATATAAGTTTTTGGAAGTGGTTACAATCGAAAGCAATACAATATTGGGCAACCCCGATATGTATCTTTTACTCAATGTGTGCCCTCCCCACAGATGGGGAAAATCCTATACCCACAGCCCAGACAAAGTATAGACTCTCCTAAGTCACCACAGTGATCCAAGAAAGAATGAGACTTGGTGACCCTAGCACGAGAATGAGAAGCTGATAAGCATAGTAATTTATGTAAGGGAATTTAGGAAGAGACTTTCTCTTTTTTCCTTTTTTTAGATCAAAAGGTCGTCCTTTTTGCTGCAGGACAAACTCATGACCTTTTATGGGAGAAAAAAGAAAAACAAATCTGGAGGTAGGAAGTGAACATAAGCTGTTCACTTTATTGCTTTTATTCAGACACCATCACAAGGGTAGCCCTGAACTCCGAAAGGGGACACAGAGAAGACACTGAGGCGGTGTCAACACTTCAGTCACCACCCCGTGCCTCAGTTTCCCTCAGCATACAATGCACCCAGGCAAAAATAGATCCCCACCATCATTACGGCTCCTCAAGTGCAAACATTCGGCCTCTGACACAGTCCAGGGCCGGGGTCATCAGTGCCCGGCAAACGAAACACAGAGCAAGGGTCATACACCCAACTCCGTAGCTGGGGTGCGGAGTTGCGGGACGTTGGAGACATAGCTGGCTAGACAGTCGCGCGTGCCCAAGAGACTCCCGCAACCTGGCGGCAGCCACCACCGTAGCGGCGACGCGGGTAGAGACGGGTCCTCGGGTAAAACGGCAGACCAACAGGAAGGGGACAAAGGGGGAAGAGGCGCCCGGTGACGACCGCCACCCACAGCAGGGGACAACTACGCGGGTCGCTTGCTCCGCCCGGAGCCACAGCCTCACCAGCCCCTCGGCCCCGCACCCCGCCCCACTTCCAGGCCAGGCTCGCGGCGCCGGATCGGGCGGGCCCCTCCACACCCCCACTGCGACCCTCACCCAGGCCCGCGACCCCGCGGCCCCTCCCCGCGCGCCCGCCCGCACACACCTCCCGCGCCGCGCCCCCAGGAGGAAGGGGGGGAGGGACGGGACGCACCTGAGCGGGCGGAGCAGGGGGGGAGGGGGCGCCACGGTGGGGGAGGGGTCGAGAGCCGGCCAGCGCGCGACACCGCCCACTTCCGGCGGCACGAGCGGAGGGGCCGAGGCTCGGCCGGCGAAAGGAGAGGCCGCGACTCTCCGCGCCGCCTACGACAGCGCCCTCTGGCGGCGAGAGCCGGCACTGCCTGGGAAGGCGGATCCTGCGGAGACCCCTGAAATCCATGTGGCCATTGCGGGGTCGCAAAGAGGAGAGACGTCTGATAGAGAGAAGAAAGGCAACTGATGGAGGCAGATAGCCTTCGGGGAGGGTCGCAGGGACAGTCGGGGCCATGGCGATCGGAGGGAGAAGAGGAACGAGGTCTGTTTAAAGGTCGGGACCGAGACGCCCTTTTCAGAGGACGCCATGGAGGAGAAGAACTCTCACGGAGGGGTGCTGTTGAAGACGCCCAGAGGACTCGGGGCTCTGAGGCCCCACGAAATAAGCCCAGCACCCCGCACGCCCAGTTGCTGCCGGGCGCCAGTTGCTCTGGCCGACGGTCGGGCCGAGCCTCTGATTGGCTACGGCGCCGGGCGGAAGTGATGCCGCTGTCACTGGCTCCGGCTCCCGGGAACCCGCGAGTTTCCGCAGGGAGGCGGCGGCGGGAGCTGCGGCCCGGCTGGTGAGTTGGGAACTAGGTGGAGACTGGACACTGGCAGTCCGGGCAGTCCGAAAGTAAGGAGAACTGGTATCTGAGGACGAGGGCACTGCACGGAGAGCGCTTCTGGCCCTGACATGAGGGAGCCCAGCGGGACGGGACCCCAGGCTCTGGGATTCCAGGACTGTGTGGGTCCTAATGAGGAGGGCAGCGCTGTGCACGGAGCCATCGAGGCCAGGGAAGGGGGATCAGTGGAACTACCCCGGTCCACGACCTGGAGCAGGGCGTGGAAGCTACAAGGACAATCGCTTGGGAGTAGAATCTTGGACTTTGAATTGCCCTTCTTCTTCCTTGACCACTTAAAGCTGCAAAGACAGGCCTAGCAGTTGGGAGTAGTGAAGCTCTGTTTCCGGAAGGTATTTAAAGTTCCCTGCCCAGAGCAAGGTTGAGAAAAGTGCTGTGGTGACACAGATCTGAAATTTCAGCATCTGGGAGACTGAGGCAGGAGGATGGCCGCAGTTCCAAGTTCGAGGCCAGCCTGGGCTACATAGTGAGCTCCAGGCCAGTCTGAACTACATAGTAAGGCCTTGTCTCAAACTAACAAACAATACTGCTGTGACTTGGAAGACAGGAAGAGCTCGAGTTTCTCCTTCCGGAAATCTGTGGTGGGCTGTACTGAGACAGAAGAGCCTGCCTGCTTAGCTATCTAACCAAGTGGCTAAAGGGGAAGATACCTGAATATTTGGGGACAATTCAAGCTACTGACAGGCAGGGAGAAATTGAGAGAATGTGCTCAGAAACCTAAGAGAAAAAGATACAGAATGGAGAATTTTGGAAGGAAATGGTGGGTGGCATAAATTGCCTCCTTTTCCAAGGAAGTCTTCGTGAAGTAGTTGTTTTTCTAGGATGCTTTGAACTGTTTTCATTTCAGTGTGTGTCTGAGTACCTAGCTGCAGTCAAGGTAGACTCAGCCAAGCCCAGCCATGCGCATTCACCCATTCCTGTCCCCCACACTTAACCCCCAGCTCACCTTTGGCCCTTTTAATTTCCTGAGGGCTCTAAGGACCACTTACCTCCCTTGTTCTCTGGAACTTGGGCAGTTGGAGGCTGTTTGGAGCCTGAGCCCTCAATCCCAAGGCACCTGCCAAGCTAGTTACAGGGAAGCTCTTTAGGGCTGCTGTCTAGTCGTGTCTTCTCTCACTGCTACTTCCCCTGTACGCCTGCTCAGTCCCACACACACCCCCACCCCGGGCTTTTTTCTTTCACTGCTAGCTGCCTGTACTTCTCAGAATTGCCTACTTTTTTGGCAGGGATTTTAGTGACAGCTAAGTCCTCTTCTAGGCCACTAAAAAACCAAATGAGAAAAGGTAGTATAATAGCAGGAGAAGTAAGGTCTTTGGATTTTGTACCTTTACTATGCCAAATATGTTCCAACCCAAGGCCAGTTTTATTTTATTTGGTTTGGTTTTTTGAGACCGGCTTTCTCTATGTAGCTCAGGCTGACCTTGATCTCACTGAGTGGCCGGGGCTGGTCTTGAACTTGTGGCAATACTCCAGCCCCAGCGTCCCAAGTGCTCGAATTACAAGTACACACCTAAGTCCAGCTATGTGGTCTGATTTAGATGTTTAGAAAGGATACTTAGTAGCAAAAGGTGTCTATGGTAATGGTTCGAGGCTTTGTGGCCAGTCCCTACTTGCTCACTGGTGTTGGCAGGACGTTATTTCTTCTGTTCTTGGTGCCCACAGGTCTGCGGCCTGTGCTCAGAATCAACACTACTCAGAGAAGGTGACGCCTTTGCTTCAGTTGCGCAAAATGAGTGTGACGTGGTTCGCCAGCCCAGGAGCTCAACGTCACAGAGAGTCCAGGTGGGAATGGGGCCCGTTGAGCACAACCAGACTGAGATGTCAGCTGGGATAAGATTTTTATCCCCTTGAAACAAGGGGGTGGGATCCTCTGGCAGAGAACAGCCATGTTGCTGCCAGTCATTTGTAGGCGTGATGTGTCCTTCCAGCCTTGTGAGGTGCCAGTGAGCAGCAGGGTGTGGCTTGCTCTCCAGGATACTAAGGATTGCACTGCAGTACGTAGGAAGGCTGTAGGAAGGCATCTAGTGTGTCAGTCCCGGCCCACCCTCCACCTCTGCCTGACCTTGTCAATCAGGAGTAAATGTGACCAAAAAGAGAGCACCCAGTGTGGAGCACTGTGAAAGCAGCAGACCTAGAGGTTGCGACGGGACCAAACTGATGGCCCAAAGCTGCCCTATCAATTCCTCAGTTAATGCTCTTTTGTCTCCTCTCCGTCCTTTCTCTCTGCCTGCAGCCTGCTGCTCTGATGCCGAAGGGGAGGCAGCAAGTGCCACACTTGGTCCTGGGCCTGCCCACCTGCCTCTGGCTGGAATTGGTTGGGCTCTTCTTACTGGTTCCCTGGGTCATGGGCTTGGTGGAGGCAGGCAGGCCTGATGTCCACGGTCCTGTGGGGCTCAGCTGGGCTGTGCACCTAGACAGCCCCGAAGGGGATCGGGAAGAGGAGCGTCTGGAGCAGCAGGCAGACGCCGTGGCCCAGGCAGCAGGGCTGGTGAACGCTGGGCGCATCGGAGAGCTCCGGGGCCACTACCTGTTTGTGCAGCCGCCTGGGCTCAACCAGACCGTGGGGGCACAAGCCATCCGGCAGCAGGCCGAGGCCGTGTTAGCCAGGCATGAATCCGTCCGCTGGCACTCAGAGCAAAGGCTGCTGAAGCGGGCCAAGCGCAGCATCCACTTCAATGACCCCAAGTACCCCCAGCAGTGGCATCTGGTGAGTCCAGCTGTGCAGTTTCTGTCCCTACCCCCCCACCCTTCACCTGAGGGGACATTTCTGAGGCCAGTGACAGTTTGCCTTCAGCCTCCACTTTCCCATCCTCCATCTGGAAAGCCACTGCCCTGCAGTGCCACAGACATGCAGACTGCAGCCAGGCTGCCGGGCTCACACTCCAGGCTGCTCCTTATTAACATGTGCCTCTGTGCGCCTCTGTTTCTCACTTGTAAGAAGGAAGTTTAAGAAGGTAACTGTACCTACTTCATGGAATTCTGCTTAGGGTAAATACACGTGAAGCACTTAAAACAGTGCCTGACACAACATGGACTCTTACATACACTCATGATACTGCAAACACTGACATGGTAACCATCCCATCCGACCCTTTGCCAAGCCACCATCTCTCCAGGCGCTGAAAAGTGATGCCAAACATTCCTGGAGCCTGAGCCTGTGGCAGAGCTCTCATGTGACCTCGGCTCTGGTCCCTGTGACCTGTTGGTCCACAGCATCTCCCTAGCTCTCTGGCAGAAGCCAAGATAAAAAGGAGTTTCCGGCTGTAACTTGTCTCCCTCTGGGATACTCCGTGTGCCATTGGATCCCCACGCTGTCTCCTACAGAATAACCGACGGAGCCCTGGCAGGGACATCAATGTGACAGGTGTGTGGGAGCGCAATGTCACTGGGCGAGGGGTGACGGTGGTGGTGGTAGACGATGGAGTGGAGCACACTGTCCAGGACATCGCACCCAACTATGTGAGTGTCCCAGAGCCCCTCCCACGCTGTGCCTGTCTCGGCCCCCTGCCTAGTGGGCACTGAGCCAAACCAAATAACCTGGGAGGGGGTGGGGTGCTTCGTCCTCTCCCCTCCCAGCCAGCTCTGCAGCCTGGCAGTTAGGACCCAGCAGGTGCTCCAGCCCCAAGGGAGAGCAGGCCAGAACTTCCTGCTTCCTGTTGCTGCTCCCTGTGCTGGAGCAAAGCAGCTTCCCTCTTCACCCTTCTGAGTACCTTCCTCTTTCTAAAAGAGGACGCAGTGCTGCACACCTGAGATCCCAGCACTCAGGAGGCAGAGGCAGGAGGATTGCCATGAGTTTGAGGCCAGCCTAGGCTACGTAGTGAGTTCAAGGCCAGCCTGAACTACAAAGCAAGACTCTGATTCAAAAAAAAACGAAAGTAAATAAAATAAAATGTGATACTTAAATGTCCTGAAATCTCTTCCCAAGCCATTGTGCAGTGAGTCTATTCTTATACTAAGCAAGGGAGGCATTTGCTAAGAAACACGGAGCTTCTCAGTTTCGCCCCTGTCTGCTGCTCATTTCTTGTAGCCTGCGTGGTTTGTAGAGCTGGATTTGCTTCCTGCCTTGGAATCCCAAACTTCAGATTTCTCTCTCTGCCTGACTGCTAGGACCTGAGTCCTTCAGACGAGTGAGTGATTATGTTGTCCCTCAATATTTCAGAGCCCCGAGGGTAGCTATGACCTCAACTCGAACGACCCTGACCCCATGCCCCACCCGGATGTGGAGAATGGCAACCACCATGGTACCCGTTGTGCGGGCGAGATCGCCGCTGTGCCCAACAACAGCTTCTGCGCAGTGGGCGTGGCCTACGGGAGCCGCATAGCAGGTAGCTGCCCAGTGAGCTTGGTAGGCTTCTACCAGTTACGGTAGTTGTCCCCTGGCCCCACTCCCAACACACACGGCCTCAGTAAAGGGTAAACTCCAAGTGCGACAGATAGCCGGTTGGTTTTTCAGTGCGGTGATGCTTCAAACATTGTTTAGCAGCACGTCCACTGTGGGAAACAGATGAAAGTGGAAATATTTCTGATGTGGGCCGGAGGTCCCAGAGCACCCCTTCCGTCTCCCCTTCCCTTTTTCTGATCGGTGACTCAAGTAGTCAAGCAACTCCTTCCATATGTTGTGCTTGCATTTTCTTAGTTTACTAAGTCCCTGTCAACAGCCCTTCCTCCACTGTGGCTACACTTCTGTGGCAGGCTCATCTCTCTAGCCCCGGCTGGCTCTCACAGCAACCCTCTGGCCATTCAAGTGAGCTGGGAGGTCCAGAACCCCCGCGGGAAGTGGTTCTATGGTTGTCCTTCAGTTTTTGTCCATCAGGGCAAAGTGAGGAATGAAAGCAGAGCCCCTGTGGCGATTCCTAAAAATGCTTGAGGACCTACATATCCAAAGGCTGGCTGCACTCCTCGCATGCTCCAGCAGAGGGCAGCAGTCCCCCGCAGATGGGACTGGAGAGTGGGCCAGAAACTATCAGGTTTCAAGAACCCCCTTTTATTTTTCTGGTCAGCAGTAGAGAGAGAACCCAGGGCTGCTCTACCACCAAGCTACCGCTCAGCCTTTACTTTTTATTTTGAGACAAGATCTTGTTTAGCAGCCCAGGCAGAACTCAAACATGCTGTCATCCTGCCTCAGCCTCCCTCTGGGCTGGAATTACAGGTATGTGGAGTCATGTTCAGCTCCTAGCCCCCTTTGAAAGCTCCAGTTGTCCCTATGTGGTCACCAAAATGTACCCCCTATTTTAGAGGGCAAACAGGCACTACTGGTAATGAGTATCATTTACCCAGTATCACTTATGTGTCAAATATGGTGCTAAATGTTTTACATGACTAGGGGTGACAATAAAAAGGGAATCAGTTACCTACATTCTAGCCTTATTTTTTCCACACTGCCCCAGGAGCATTACAGTCTAAGCTCCAGCGTGACAAAATTTTTCCGGACAGGTTACCCAGGTGGTATAATTTAAAAAATACCGAAGAACAAATAGACATACGTCTCCCCACCACCCAGTCCTCAAGTTGGGGGACCAGTGAAGTGGTCCACCCAGTTTCTCGGGTGGCCAGTATCAGTAAGGATCTGGTGTCTTGCATGCCTAGGCATCCGGGTACTGGACGGGCCACTCACGGACAGCATGGAAGCCGTGGCGTTCAACAAGCACTATCAGATCAATGACATCTACAGCTGCAGGTGAGGCAAAGCTGCAGGTGAGGCAGTACAGGTGAGAGGGCTAGAGGGTGGGCCCCCTGGGGCGAATCCACCAACATGAGGAAAGCAGGGTGGACTGAGTGGGCAGATACATGCAGGGCCCTGCATTCAGCTCAGGAGGCCATTTCCTTCCAGCGGTTGGGTGCTCAACCTTAAGCTTCTGTCACCCCAGGAATCAGGTTGCCACATGAGGAGCAGCCCAGCCTGTCAGACGGTTATTTTCTAAACTCACAAGCTTTCTTCTCCAGTCATATGTAAGCAATTCCCAGTGCCATCCCTGCCATCCTGCAGCCTGCATCTTCAGGCTATGGCCTGGGGGGCTGGGTGGCCCCTATGATATTGCTCCTGCCCCTAGCTGGTACCTCTTAAATCCTGGATGCCATCTACCGGGCATTTCCTCTCAAAGAACAGAATTCCCCAGCCCGAGAATTCAGAACTATCTCAGAGAAGACATCCCTCCGTGGGTACCTTGCCATCGAGCCCAGTGGTTACCCCTAGGTGCCTCAGAGTGACCCTGTTCTGCTCTATGGCTATGTACTGTTCTGTGTCACACCCGAGGGTCAGAGCTCAGAGTCAGAAGGAAGTCCTGCACTGTGGACATTTCTAGGGAATAAGGGCCAGACCTTGGAAGCCTGTGTCTCCCTGACTGAATCCAAGTGCAGGGAATGCCGCTCATAGCACAGTGCTTGCTTAGAATACAGTGTGCTGGAAGTCCCCAGCATCCGCTAAATGGAAAAAAAGATCGCTGGAGTCCTAAACTGGAACCCTTGGGAAGAGTGAGAGCCATAGACGGCGTGGCCAGCAGAGACTGGGAGGCCTGGGTGGGTAGGGACGCCCCGGCTGTGTGTCCTCCCCACAGCTATTTCTCAACAGCTGGGGCCCAGATGATGACGGGAAAACAGTGGATGGCCCCCACCAACTCGGAAAGGTAACCTCTCCAGTCCACCCCCTGCACTCCTCCCCACCTGCAGCGCCACACTCATGCCAGCCATCAAGCCCAGCTGCTTCCTTCCCGGAAGTGTACCCCAACCCAGGGCTGGGCGGGCACAGGTCTTGGAGAGGGAAATGGAGTCATGTTTTCAGGTTGCTTCCCTTTGATCTTGTTTTTGCCTCTCATTCCTGGTCCCACTCTGGTGTGATAAGCAGAGATCCTCCGTCCAACTCTGCTCAGCTCTAGACCCCTTCCCCGTCTTGTACCCTTCTATAAATCTCCTTCCCCAGTGCCCAGCACCCTTTGAACTTTCTTTTCTTTCTGGGACAATAGGCAAGAGTGACTGGTATGGAGGCAGCGTCTCTGGATGAGCTCTTCAGCATCTGATGTCCCAATATTTTCTCACCGCAGGCCGCCTTGCAACATGGGGTGATGGCCGGCCGCCAGGGCTTTGGGAGCATCTTCGTGGTGGCCAGTGGGAACGGGGGCCAGCACAATGACAACTGCAACTACGACGGCTACGCCAACTCCATCTACACCGTCACCATAGGTAGTGATCTGTCATGTGTGAGTCTGCATCTCTCTGACCATGTGAGCAAAGGGCACCCCTGGGCTGGGACAGGACCTGGCCTGCTGTGTGAGTTCTCAGGGCTTTTCTGGGAACACTGCAAACGTTCCCTGTCCCCAAACCCAAGGGATACGCAGGTCTCTATGTGGCCTCTCTTTCCATGGGCCACTTGTCTTCTGCTGGAAGCTTTCCCTGATTCCTCACTAGCCCAAATTAAGTGCCCTTTACCTCAATTCACAATCATAAGACTTGTCACTCCCACCATAATTATTTACTTACCCCACTTCCTGCTTGACTGGAGGCTGTTTGAGATCAGGACGTGGCATTTTCCATATGGCAGATGCTTAGCAAATATTAAGGGAAAAAAATGAATGACTAAGTGTAGAAGTAGAACGCTTTCATTTTGCCCTGGGAACTATTGAAAACATTTTGTTTTGTTTTGTTTTGTTTGAGACCAAGTCTTTAATTTCCCAGGCTGCCCTCAAAGTCCTCCTGCCTCAGCCTCCCCAGTAATCAGGATTACAAGAATGTGGTGTGTCACCAGGCCTGCCCAGCTCAGATCACTTTTTAAACTTAAGATTGTCCCTAAGTGATGCCTCACAGCCAACTCCAATGCCCTCAGCCCCTGCTGCAGGATCAGCTTGCCATCTGGCTCCCGCTTTCCTTCCGGTCCAGGTGCTGTGGATGAGGAGGGCCGGATGCCTTTCTATGCAGAGGAGTGCGCCTCCATGCTGGCGGTCACTTTCAGCGGTGGGGATAAGATGCTCCGGAGCATTGTGAGTATCATGACCTTGCACCCTGCCCTGTCCCGCAGGATTCCCTTAGGCATCACTGTGTTTTCCTGCTTCCCTGTTGCACCCTCAGCTCCTCTGCCCTCAAAGATCTGAACCTCTTGAGGCCTCTTGTTGGGAAACCCCTGAGGGCTCCGAATAAACCTGTGTGAAAAACTTTGATCTCAAAATTTTTAACTTGGAACAGATATAGGTAGAAACAAGTATCATATTGATTCAACAGCTCCTTTGAAATGCCTTCCCATGGTAGAATCCAGACTTTGACTTCTTGCTACGGTCTTAAAATAGAGCCTCGTGGCACTGCTATTCAAGCCTCGTGTGAATTCTGTGAGTCCCGTTGCATCCTCCGGAAGAAAGCTAGCGCTGTCCACATGGGCTGGGCAGGAAAAGGAACCACTGGGCCAAGAGCTGTAGTTGGAGCCACGGTAGGGTAGGGAGATGGGGAGCAGGAGCTAGAGCCCAAACCTGCTGCTGGGCTCCATCCCAGCGGGTTTACGCCAGGTCTCTGGGCCTCAGTCCGGGTGCTGTATGTCCCTGCGACCCACAGCAGAGTAACTAGAGAGAGACCAGAGGCTCTGGGCAAGAGCCAAACTACAACCATCTGGTGTCCAGTTTCTCCAGTGGCTGAGCTGGGAAGGTGCTCTGGGGCCACTGGGAATTAGGCTGCTCTATCGTCCTGCAGGGTCAAGTTCATTTTCCAAAACTGAAATTTTGTTATGCCAATAAATGACTTCTGGTCAACACAGTGTTCCAAGGCTCTGTGCCAACTGACCCCTACTCCCTGCTCCCTCCCACCCTGCCCTGCTTCAAGGAGCAGACTGAAAAGAAAAGCTAGGGAGGCTGTGCTCAGCAGCCTGGGCCTACGGCCACTGACTCCCCACCAGGGTCTGGCTGGAAGAGGAAGAAGAGCAGCTAATACTGTCTTCACTCCCTGGCGAACTCTGAGGGTCCTGCCTCACCCCTGCTCCAGCCTAGCCCCTCAGCAAGCTCCATAGTTGCTCTCTTAGTGCCAGGCTTTTCCTTTCTAACTCAACTCTAAACTATAACTTGGCCAGAAATGAAGAGAATTTACGTAGCCAAGTTCCCATCTTTGGAATGCTTTTGCTTTGGGAGCCTCTGCAGTCGGCTTCTGCCTGATGCCCTGGGCAGTTGGGTGGGGCTTTCTCTCTGTGGGCAGAGACAGGACGTTCGCTTCCCACAGCCTGGCCACCTGGGAGCTTTCCTGGACTCTGGTAGGGCTCCCGGGGCTGCCGCCACGCGGCACGTTCACAGCCGTGCACTAGACTGTCACCGTGAGCCTGTTTCCTTAACAGGAAAAAATCAATCTGCTCCCTGGCACGAACCTGGCTTCCTGCTCACGCTGAGACTACAACTTGGAGAGTGCTTTGCCTTTTCCTTGTGGGAATGCACGGTCTGGGTCAGAACTGCGTCTCATGGCAGCTGCTCTGAGAGCTGGGAGGGAAGCAGTGAGTGCACTATGCAAAAGGCAGCTCTTGGCAGAAGTTGGCACCGTGGTGTCTGACCCAGAAGAGAAGTTGGAAGAAAGGAAATCTCCAGTCTTGCGCCAGCACCACGGGCCAAGGATCCAAGTGCCACACAAGGGAGCACTTTGAGGCAGAGCCCTCCTCAGCCAAACCCTCTGAGGCTGTGGCATTGAGGAGACATGAAAACAATGCCAGGCAGATGCCATCTCTGCCAGTTTCTTACATCCTGCCTCAGAACCTTGAATGGGAAAGGGGGGCTCCTGAAAACCCACCTAAGACACCAACCAGAGTGGACAGGCAGCCCATCCTGTGTATGGTCAATAGAGCAAGGGCCAGCAGGCTGCAAGACACAGAGCTCACCCAGCCGCCATGTGCATGTGTGCTCTCTGCCTGTCACTGAGCTGCTGAGTCGGAATCCTTGACTGCCACCATTCTGTGCCAGCTCCAGCTGAAGCCCAGTAGCCCCTGGTCACTTTGCCCGGAGGCGGTTGGGGGAGCCGAGGGGAAAACTGGGGGAATAGGAGCAAGAAAATTAAAAATGGGAACACAAGTCCCCCGGCATGTCTCCATTCTTCCCCACAGCCCTGCCCTCAAAGCCACTCTCCCGGTGACTTGGCAGGAGACTAAGAATCTCTGTCTGCCCTGCTTGTGGCCCCTCTAGTCAAGCACACAGCTCTGACGAAGGCAGGCGCCCCTGACAAGAGAGTCCCCTTCCCCCTCTGGACCCTTGAGCTTGTCTCTAACCTCTTCACTACTCCGCACTGTGCTTCCAGGTGACCACTGACTGGGACCTTCAGAAGGGCACCGGCTGCACAGAGGGCCACACGGGGACCTCTGCGGCAGCTCCTCTGGCCGCTGGCATGATAGCCCTTATGCTGCAGGTGCGGCCCTGCCTCACGTGGCGCGATATCCAGCACATCATTGTCTTCACAGCCATCCAGGTAAGATCCTGGCAGGTAGACAGACAGCCAGGCCCAGCCCACCCCGGAATTTGGGTGTCAAGAGCCTTCAGATTCTAAACATCCCAAATGATAGGCTCCAAGGCCCTCCCAGAGGGCCCTGGTAAGGAACAGATATGGGGAGACCCTCAAAACCACTTCATCTGCCGCCGGTATCTCTTCATCCCTCTGTGGAAGCAAGCCGCTGGGTGGTGACATCGTGAGGCTTGGACCTTTTCTCCCAGCTGTCCTGGGAGATCCATGGCCGGTGACCTCAGTGGGAGGGAGGCTCTGACGGGACCAATCCACAGGGAGGCAGAAAGATAGCGGGCTGCTGCTGGGACCCCTGTCCTTTCAGTACGAAGATCACCGTGCAGATTGGCTCACCAACGAGGCGGGCTTCAGCCACAGCCACCAGCATGGCTTTGGGCTGCTCAACGCGTGGAGGCTCGTCAATGCAGCCAAGGTGAACAGGTGTGGGCGGGGCGGGGTGCCCCGAGTGGGGTGACCAAATAGGGGTCCGGGCTTCGTAAGTGTTGCTACATCCATATTGTTACACTGACCACTTCACCCTCGAGTCAGCGGATAGCACTTTCTATGTGAAAACACTCGGGTGCAGCACCACAATGAGGGCCCCCCAACTGTTAGTAGAGAGAATGGGGCCTGACTACAGCTGAGCCGCTGGGGTCCTTGTGCTCATCTACCACCCTTGTCATGGCCGTTTGTCAGCAGGAGCCTAGGAGTGAAAGAAAGTGATGATGAGGAGAGGAGAACTAGTAAGAGAGCTGGGCCTTAAGGATGGTAGGGATGAGTGTGTGAGAGTGCTTGTGCACACGAGAGTGAGTGTGATCAGTCTGTCGGTTGATTTGCCACCACCACTCCCTTTCCTTTAACAGATCTGGACGTCTGTCCCTTACTTAGCTTCCTACGTCAGCCCTGTGCTGAAAGAAAACAAGGCCATCCTGCGGTCCCCGCAGTCGCTGGAGGTCCTGTGGAATGGTAAGCAGACAGCACAGAGGGGTTAATCTTGGGTCTCGGGCCGGGGGTGGGTGGACGGCCTTTCAGGCTCTTCCTTGCTGCCCACTTCCCCCCTTCCACCAGGAGCTGAGCTCCAGCCAAACCTGTAGAGTTTTCTTTGACCATTTTAGGACATGTTGCTGCTTCTGAGTTGGCTGGCCTCGTGGCTGCTTAAACAAGACCTTTCTCCTGAGCTCCTAGGAGTAGAAGGAGCTGCTGAGCAACCAGCTAGGAAGGCGGGTGGGTGGGGCGGGAGCGAGAGCGGGCTAAGCAGGCAGCCTGAAAGGAGCTGCTGTGACTTCCATGCTGAGATCCTGCCAGACAGCTCTCCAGCCCAGTAGCCTGAGGTGAAGTAAAGGAGTTGAGTTGAGCATTGTTTCTCTGATGCTCAGACTTGTCTTCTCAGCCTGGTACCAGACCCCACCTACTGGGGAGGGACAGAGGCAAGAGTAGAGAGGACCCCTAGACTAAAGCTACCTGTCCTGCAGCCCTGCCCCCGAGGTGCCCAGGGCTGCTGGGACTGTGTGAGGGGTGAGGGGTAGGGTATTGTCCTAAGTGAGCGATGTGGTTGTACAGTCGAGCTCAGAGGTGATAGCTTTAGCAGAAACTAGGTGGAGATGTCTCTGTGAGGGGACCTCTGCACAGTTTACACCTCTGCGTGTTACTTCGGTGCTGGTGATGGAATCTAGGATTTGCATATGCTAAGCATGCATTCCTGCCACTCAGGTCGTCTCCAGGCCCCTCTGTCTGTGCATTTCCCAGTTTTCTCCACTCATGGCCCCACAAGGACTTCTTTTTGTTTGAGGAATTTGACAAGCAGAGTTATTCACTCCTTTCTGTGGAGATTAAGATGTGTCATACCCTGTACCCAAACCAGAACTGCATCCTCGCTTTTTCTGTCCTCCTCAGAAATGTTCAGGCCAGAGCCCTGGCCAGAGAAAGAAGCGCCAAGAAAAAGACTGGGGGAGGGCAGCCTCCCACGGGCGGGGTCTGTGCTTTGAGGAGCTGAGTTACCCTGTGCCTGAGCAGGCCCAGCTCCGGCCAGTTCCCCTGTGTGTGAAGGGAGCCCAAGGCCCAGTCACTATGTTTCCCGTAAAAGGAATGCTGTCTTGGAAAGGGCATAATGCGCTCTCCACGGCACAGCCGTTGAGGAGCATGCCCAGGAATGTGGTTCTGTCAGAAGCCCCTGGCTTTGCACCCACAGTCTGTCTTGGGGAGCGTGTGCTCTCTAACCTTTATCTCCCGTCTAGGACTGTTTCCTGTCACATCTGTCAGATGAGGGAGTTGACTTAGAGGGGTTGGAGCCTCTCCAGTTTTGTCATCTTTTGGTTGCTCTAACCAAGGGATGTTGCCGGGATGTCTGACAAACATTTCTAGGTGCTGAGGCCTCTGGCGATAGATGATTTGTTTGTCACTAGAAAGCAAGAGAAAGGAGGACAAGTCCTCCTGCAGGGAGGAAAGAGAGGTGGGGAGTGAGTGTGTGTACATGACGAAGGAAAGATCCGAAAGTGGGGCCAGGGGGGCCTTTCACTCAGGCAGCAAGCAGGCCTGCTGCTCATTTCAGAGGCCAGCAAGGGTGACTTCTTGGACAGGGCTGCAGTCACCCCTGAGCAGACACAAGGTGAGATACTAGGGCTGAGGAGAGGAAGCCCAGGTAGGACAGAGCTGCGCAACTCAGCCCCGACAGCCATGCTGTAGTATTTTCCAGAAGGATCTGGGTAATTCCTGGTCTGGATCTCGAGAGGGAACTTTTTCTAAAGTGGAGGAAGCTGAACATCCCCAACAAAGCAGAAGAGAAGGTGAAAAACCTCCGAGACTCTAAAGCAAAGTTTTCACACAGAGCTTCATGCCATGATGGGAATGTTTTAGATCCGTGACACTATATAATACTATGGAACACTTAAAATGTGGCTGGTGTGACTGAGGAACAGAATTTTAATTGTAGCTAATTTAAATTTAACGGTCATATGTGACTGATAACTGCCCTATTGAACAGTACAGTTGAAGAGCCAGACAGACTTTCGCTCCCCCTACAACCAAGAGGAAGTTAGGAGGAAGAGGATGTCACGGCCCAGCACCTTCAGAGCAGACACTGCCACTGAAATCTCTCCCCGAGGGTGGGAGGTGGGATGGGAGGTGGGATGGGACTTGGAGAGGAGTGCCTTCAGCACAGAAGAGTCTGTGTACCAGAAGATTCACGAGCAACTGCTCAGACCTGTCCTTCTCACTGGTTTGTGCCTGAGAGCAGAGCTAATCCTCTGCCTATGCAGTGAGTCCTGTTCTTTGCCCACTCTTTCCTTCTCCACCTGTTCTTCTTTCTGCCTTCCAGCTAACGCCCCTGCCTCCCTTCAGCCTTTCCAAGGAATTAACCAAAGCCACCGCTCCGTTTCCACACACTTGCTCTGAAAGACTTCGTTGATTTTTCATGGTGCCTCTTCCCTGACCCCATCCAGGGCTAATTCAGAGTCCATCCTTCTTAACCCTCTTGCTGTCCTGACCCTATTAATTAGCGCTTTGCTGTAGCCCCTGTCCTCTGACTTCTGTGATCCCGTTGCTGCTCAGCCCTCTCTGGCCTCTGGACCTAAAGTTCTCATTCCCTTCCCTTGCTGATTTATTGCAGAGTCTTGAATTCTTCCAGGATTTTGATAGAAGATCATTTGTCCTCATGCCTGGCATGGTGGCACATGCCTATAATTCCAGCACTTGAGAGGCTGAAATAAGAGGATTACCATGAGTTCAAGGCCAGCCTTGAACTTTGCAGTGAGTTCAGGACCAGGCGGGACTACAGAGCTGGGACTCTGACTCCAAAAGCAAAACAAACAAAGATTATTTTTCCTGGGCCGAAGAGTTAGCTTAGTGGTTCTGGCGCCTGTCTTGCAAGCGCAAGGGCCCGGGTTTGATTCCCCGGCAACCACATACAATACTGGGTGTGGAGACTCACGCCCAGCAGCAACCAGTACCACATACCACAGTGCCGGGCTCACGCCTGTAATCCCAACACTTGGGAGGCAGAGGCAGGAGGATTGCTGTGATGTGAGTTGGAGGCTGAGCTCAGGGCCAGCCTGAACTACAAAGTGAGACCCTGTCTTAAAAAAAACTAAAAAAGATTATTTTTCCTTCCTCTATGTTTATGACTTGCTATCACCTTTCCACACATGACATTTAGATCTAAGTCTCTTCCTGTGACCCCTCCCCAGTACAAAGGGTAGAGATAGTCATAGCTCTAGCTGGAACATGGGCAAACAAAAGCCCTGATGTCTTCTGGAATAGAAAGATCCCACAGGCTAGATAATAATAGTGAGGATCATTGACCTGAGTGGCCTGAGTGTTTTTTATGTGCCACACACTGTTCTATTAGCTTCTTTAATATATTAACACATTTAATTCTCTTATAAATTGCTGAAATAAGGTAGTATACTCACATGTATACCCACACCCACACCAGTAACAAATATGCCCGTATGCATGCATATCAGGAGCACAGACAAGCACTCCTCATTGATTGGCTTCTCTTTCAGATTCTGTCCTATAAAGTGCCAGTTACCCTCCTGCATTCCCCTTCTTTGCCGTATCAGCGCTGTCCCCCATCCATGCCATGAGCTTGTTTCTTCTTTTTATTCCTGTCATTGTAATTTTTTTTTTTTTTGAGACAGGGTGTCACTTTGTGGTTCAGGCGGGCCCTGAGCTCAGCCTCCAACTCACATCACAACCATCCTCCTGCCTCTGCCTCCCGAGTGCTGGGATTACAGGCGTGAGCCACCACGCCCGGCACTGTGGTATGTGGTACTGGTTGCTGCTGGGGTGAGTCTCCACACCCAGTATTGTATGTGGTTGCCGGGAAATCAAACCCGGGATGTTGCGCTTGCAAGACAGGCGCTAGAACCACTGAGCTAAATCCCCGGCCCAGTACTTTTTTTTTTTTTTTGAAACAGGGTCTTACTGTGTAGTGCAGGCTGGTCTTGAACTCACGGCATCCCTCCTGCCTCAGCCTCCCAAGTTCTGGGATTATAGGCATGTGCCATGACACCAGGCACTGTATGCTATTGGTGCTCTACCAATATAATGCATTTAATACATAATAAATTATAGTACTGCCTTTTCACTTTTCCTATCCCTAACCTCGGGCAACCACTAACTGTTTTCTGTCTTTACAATTATGTTGTTTCATAAATAACTGTAAATGGAAGCATTATACAACCTTTCAAGATTGGCTTTTCAGGGCCAGGGATTTAGCTCAGTAGTTCCAGAGCCTTCTTTGCAAGCTCAAAGGCTCGGGTTCTCTCCCGAGTATCCATATACAGCATTTGGGGTGTGATGACTCACGCCTGCAATGGAAAGCAGATGTGGGAGGATTGCTGTGAGTTTGAGAATGAGCTCAGGGCCAGCCTGAACTATAGGGCAAGACCCTGTCTCAAAAAAAAAAAAAAAAAAGATTGTCTTTTCTCACTCAGCATAATTTCCTTGAAATTTACCCACTATTGTGGCTTTCTAAAACAATGTTGTATTGTCTTCCACACATGCGGCTTGTTAATTTCACCTCTGTCTTTGTGATGTCATCTCTCCTCTAGAATACCGTCTCCAGTCTGTTCATTTCCTTCTTCAGTGTGTCTCGCAGTGTGTCTTCTTGACAGATTTTATATATAACATGTCATTTTCCATTTTTCAAGTAAACAGATACCATGCACAGCTTATCTTATAGTCCTAGTATCTAGTCAGGTGAGGTCTCGCCCCCCTGTGGGTTCTTGACTTGTGTCCTGGCCACATGCTGCCTTCCTCGTTAGACTCTAACCGATTGTGAACTCTAGAGCAGATCTGCGTTCTGGTTACCAGTGTGAACGCTGCCGTAGAGGTGGGTATGTGGTCCCGTGAGCTCACGCATGCGTGTGTTGGGATGAAGCAGTATGTGTTTGTGGGCTGGCTTCCCAGCTCCCCAGCTCAGCTTCCTACAGTCAGCAGGATGGACCTGGAGATGTCGGGGCTGAAGACGCTGGAGCACGTCGCGGTGACGGTGTCCATCTCTCACCCACGCCGTGGCAGCTTGGAGCTGAAGCTCTTTTGTCCCAGTGGCATGGTGTCCCTGATTGGCGCTCCCCGCAGTATGGACTCGTACGTACAGCTGCCTGTGCTTCCCTGAAGTGTCTTTGCAGTAAGGGTATTTCCAAGAGGATAGTGGCACTATCATAGGCAGCCATGGCACCGATGTCCTTGGCAGCTGGGAGCCACTGATCACATACCTGCTTTATGGAAGCACCTACAGTGTGTGAGGTGTTGTACTCGCCATACATACATCCTCTAATCGTTGGAGAACGTGCGGGAGGTGAACGAGTCCCAGAGCCAGTAACTGCTGAGAAAGTAGAATAAACGGTGGGAATCCAAGCACATGTCCCCCACACCTTGGCTTTGCCCTCTCACCACATAGTCACACCCCTCATTCCCTGAAATCCCAGGGCCAAGGGGCAGCGCTCGGGTCCCCTTCCTGCACCTTCCCAAATGGCCGCAGCTCCCTTCCGCGGCTGCCGCAGTGAGGACACGCTGTTTCAGGGGGAGGAGTCGGTTCCCCGTGTCATGCCTTTTTGTCTCTGTGACATTGCCCTGTCCCCAGGGATCCCAGTGGCTTCAACGACTGGACCTTCTCCACTGTGCGGTGCTGGGGGGAGCGAGCAAGGGGCACCTACAGACTGGTTGTCAGAGATGTAGGTGAGCCTCTCCACCCTTTCCCCAGGACCTCGCCTTTCCTGGGTGTCCCTCTGGACCTCAGAGTCCCTGCAGAAAGTGTCCCATGTGGAATGCATAGGTTATGTTGGACAAGGAGGGCAGGTGCCAAGGAGTATGCATCCAGAACTGGGCATTAGTCCCTAATCTGCCCATTTATGCCATCTCTGTTCCTTGGAGAAGTGACTGACCATGTCGTTCAGCCACCCGTGGTAGACGGGTAAGGGCGGGACTAATTTTCATCATTTTTTTAAAAAGTGAAACCCAGAGGTTTGAAGTGACCAATGTAAGGTCACAATAACAGTGGCTGGTGAAGAGACTGGAAATCACACACACACACACACACACACACCAGTCAAGGTAGGCACTCGCTAGACCAACTAGTGGTTTTCAAACCTTAATTTGATAGAAAAACATTTTTCTTTCAAGAAAATCCCAGCTCAATATTCCAAAATACAGAAGATAAAGGCAAAACACTGCTTTGAGCCCAGCCCTCTGTGCTCCCTGTCCTTGGCCCGAGCACTTCTGTTGGACCTGAGGTCTTGGGCAGCCACTGGCTCCACAGCACTGTGTGGTCTGAGCCCTGGTGTGGCCGGGTGTCCCTGGGGATATGGCCCAGAGGGGCGGCTCACAGGGTGCCCGCTCGCTGCCCTTAGGTGATGAGCCATCCCAGTTGGGCGTCCTACAGCAGTGGCAGCTGACCTTGTATGGCTCCATGTGGAGTCCCGTGGACATCAGGGAAAGACAGAGGTAGGTGAGCCCTGGGTGTCAGAGGGCAGCGGGTGATGGGGGGAGCCAGCAAGGGTCCCCTTCAAGCCCTGTTTCTACCTCCAGCTCCTAACTGTAGCCAAAGACACCGCCAGGAGCTGGCAGCTACATGCGCTTGTGCCCTCACCTCTGAGCTTCCTCCCTCTGCAGTGCAGGGTGGGAGGACGCTGAGGGCAGATGGTCTAATCGTGTCCAGTAAGGCATCCTCCGCCCTCTGCTTCTCTGCAGGCTGTTAGAAAGTGCCATGAGTGGGAAATACCTGCATGATGGCTTCGCTCTGCCCTGCCCACCTGGGCTGAAAATCCCCGAGGAAGATGGTTATGCCCTCACCCCTAACACCCTTAAGGTACTAACTGCAAGTCTCAAACTACAGGGCCACAGAGCTGTGTGGGGGTTTGGTCCTTGGTGCTGCTCAAGGTTCCCTGGGGAGTGAGGGGTTGGGAAGACCTGGGTCCCTGCAGTGATTCCACAGCACTGCTCCTGCCCTGCTCGCCCATTCTGAGGACAGTTGTGAGGTGGGGGGCCCGGGAGGTGGGGTGGCAGCCTCCCCATGGGGAGGGACTCCCTGAGCTCATAGTTTAGCCAGGAAAACAGCCCTTGACATAGGTGCGTGGGTTTTCACAGACCCTGGTGCTGGTGGGCTGTTTCACCATCTTCTGGACGATTTACTACATGCTGGAGGTATATCTGAGCCGCCGGAATATGGCTTCCACCCAAGGCTGTAAGAATAGACCTTGCCACTGGCACCAGCGGAGCCGAAGACCCAGGGAGGAAGGGACAGAGCTAGAATCAGTGCCGCTTTGTAACAGTAAGGACCTACATGGAGCAGAGACTGAAAACAGGAGTCCACCCGCCACCGCTGACCTTGCTCCAAACTTACTCAGTGAAAGGGACTGGACCCTGACCCAGAAAAACGTGAGTGCCCAGGACTGCTCTTATCAGCACCGACTCCCAGACCTTTTGCAAGGGAAGGAGGAACAGATTTGCTGACCTCAGGACCCGGTAGACTTGGAGTGGGACAGGCTCTTCCTTCCCAAGGTTGGGGAAGCCGTCCCAGCTCTGGGGCTCTGGAGAGAAAGTAGTCCTGATGCTTACGTCTGGGACCTGAGGCCTCAGCAGCACCCTCTGAGAGGGTGAGGCCCTTCATAAGTAAGAGCGGTAGAAGATGGTGCCCCAGGACAGTCTGGAGAAAGGACGGGATCCTAACTGCCGAGATGTTTTTGATGAGAAGCTTTGCCAAGGGGTCAGCACTCAGTATGGGTCAGCTTGCTACTGCCACATCTCTTTGGCAAGACAGTGACATGGATTACAGGGACCCCTGCTCCTGTGGACCTGGAGAGTCCTCAACAGAAACATGGCTGAGGAAGGAGTATGGGAGACGCTGGGAAGAGCCTGAAAGCAAGGCCTTCCTTAGCCTTTCCACAATTGGCACTCCCTGGCGGTGCCGGCCTTGAATGTGCCCGACCCCCTTCACCATTACTCCTGCCCTCCTTCTGAAGAACTGGCACATACTCCCGGCATAGTTGGGGAAGAGACATGCTCCCCACGGCCCACACTGCTTCATTCGAGAAGTCTGACGGGACTGAGGAACAGGAGCGAGGCCGAGGGAGCCAGGAGCTGCTGCCTCTCCAGCCCTCCCCTGCGACCACCCTGTCTTCCTCTCAAAGTGCTCAGGGAAAAGCCCACCGGGGGCCAGCCGTCTGCCTGACAACCTGTGACTTCCTCCCAAGCCTGGCCTCCTCCCTTCTTCTGAGCTAATTGTTTGATTTGAATTTTTTTAATGCTTAAAATTTTTCTCTTTCACAGCAACATTTTGTTGACTTTTTTCTGCACAGCTTTTCCAAAATAAAGACCTTCCAAACAATTTTCGCACTTTCTATCTCTCCTTTTGCCTCCCAAACCTAACCCAGGTCGTCTCTTTTCCTCTTGAGTCCTTGAGGTTCACTGTCCTCTCCCAGGGCTGTTTCTGCAGAGCCTTTGGGAGTCCAGGGATACACAGCAGCCAGGAACACAGCATGAACCCACAGTGCCACCTGCTCCCTGCTCAGGGGCAGTAGTCGCCAAGACAAATCAAACGCTGCCAGCCAGGCTTGAGAAAAGATGGATTATATATATATTTTTTTCCTTTTTGAATTTCAACCCCAAAAATATTCCAGGAAAAGATGGGGGGAGGCTGGGCTGGGTCTCCTTCAATGGGCTTTTGCTGCCAAGGAAGACAGCGGGGTTGCCCCACACCCAACGCCAGCCCACCTGTCCCCGGCTTAGGCCTGGTGGGCAGAGAGGGGCGTGGCGGGTGTGGCAAGGAGGAGCTGGCGGTGGTGCTTTGAGTAAGCTGGAATGGGGGCTGCCCGTGTGCAGTCACTTCGCCCAGTGACAGTCTCAAAGCTTTGCCAGGGCTGAGAAACTACACGAGTGTGGGTGGGGCTGTCTAAGCAGGATGGCTACAGCCAGGGAGCTATGGAAGCCGGGGCGCAGGCCTGGCCCTCCCCTCTAACTGATGATCTGCCGAGGTCGTCCATAGCCCGTCATGCCAGCCTGGGAGGCGCCTCGGTTGCTGCCCATCTGAAGACCAATGACATGCTTTCCCTCCTGCAGTTGGCTCTCTGTGAATTCTCTCTTATGCTCCTGGGCTTTCCTAAAAGAGGAGGAACCAGGATAAAGACGTGTCAGGACTTCTTGATATTTTCCACTGTTTTGTGAGCCCTCTGGCTCTCTACTCCAGTCCCATTTGTGCTTGGTCCTCTGAGCACAGAAGATTAGAAAGAAAGGAGCCAAGAAGTCTGGGTGGGGCTGGAAACGCAGCTCAGGGAGAGCACTGCGTAGCATACACTGAACCCAGGGTTCCACCTCCAGCACCGCAAAAAAAAAGACAGAGCGTGAGTGCATGAGTGTCCCATTTCCTCTCATCCTCGGACCTCACTTGCCAACTTCCTGGCTATCTGATCTGCTTCCCCTGATCATTCCCACAAGCTGTACCCCCCCCAAAAGAAACGCCCACCCCACAGAGAGAATCATGCATAAGGAGCTAGGGTCCCTGGTGATCGCGTACTTCATAAACCAGTTGGGATCGCCGCGGTAATGGCCATCGTTCTTGGTCACTGCCAAGCTGCCCAAAGCCATCAAGGTCCTCTGCACTGCCGCCAGGTCTTTTCCTGAGAAGAGAGAGCAGCCAGGGGATGAACTTCATGACTAAATAGGTAGGATTCTGGGCCCACAGCAAGCGCTGTGCCTGAACCCTGGAGGCTTCAGCGCGACCTATAGAAAGACCTTGTGAATATGTGGTGGTCTCAGTGTTATCCTGCCCTGCACCCTGCCAGACCCGCTTATAGGATATTTTAATCATTCTCCAGAATTCACCCTCCCGAATTCTGTTCTCCACCTGCTCACTGCTGTCCCACTGACCCCAGCCTCTTATTCCTCTGTACCTTCAAAGAGGTCAACCGTCTGGAACATGTCCGTCTTGGTGACCCCATAGTCCTCAGCTGCCTTCAGGAACTGAGCCACCTGCTCCATCTGCTTGAAGACCATGGAGGGCGGGTTCTCAGGCACCTTCACTGGCTTAGAGCCTTCAGGGTACAGGCTGTTCACCAGCTTGCCCAGAATCTGCCAGGCAAAGGGCACAGCTTGGCATTCACTCAGTTCAGGAGTCCTGTCCTATGACTCCCAGGACGCCACAACCCCTGCCCTCTTCCCAGGGTGCCACTCACCACACCGTTCTTCAGCCACACCTGGAAGCCCAGGCGGCCACGGTCAGGGCGACCCACATCAGGGCCACTCTGCACTACGATCCACTCCACCAGACGTTCCTCCAGCTCCTCATCATACTTCTTCTCAATTTTGGACTGCACTTCACGGCTCATGCCATAGGAAGGACCCTTGTTGGCCATGACGGGACAGAGCTAAAGCTGGATAGGGCAAGCAAGAAAGAGGGTCACAAGATCCAAGAACAGCTCTGCTTTTCCACTCATGCCCAGCAAGTCTTCCGTCTCTTCACAGGTCCCCAGCCATCCCAGACTTGGATCACAGTACTACCCATCCGTGCCAGAGTTTCTCTGAATGTGAACACCAGGAAAGAGGTTATCAGATGTTTGGAAGTCTAGAGTAGGGACAGATAGTAAACAGACTGTGAATGCTGGTATTCACCTATAATTCCAGCACTACTAAGGCAGGAAGATCACAAATTCAAGCCGAGCCTGGGTTCAGTTACCAATTACACACACACACACACACACACACACACACACACACACACACACACACAGAGTAAATATCTAGGCTTTGCAGACTATGTATATGGTTTCTGCACAGTAGCATGAAAGCGGTTGTAGACTATGTATAAATAAGTGAACATAACTGGCACAATAAACCTTTGTTTACAAAAGCACAAGAGACTGGATCTGGTTAGGGGTCATTTTGACAAGCCCTGGTGTAGAGTACTTTTTCTTTGTCTAGACTGGCCATAGAGGCACTGGAGAAGTTCTCGAGAGCTCGAATGATTCACCAAGATAAAGCCAGCAGGTGTCTTTGTCCAGCTGGGTGTGAAACTCACTACCTCCACCTTAGTGAACAAAGAATTCAGCTCTTTCCCAGATCCACTCGGCCTCTGGCCTGCTGCTGAAGAGGCTCAGGCTTACACACACCTGGCAAGGTCTAAGAAGCCACAAAGGCCCAGGTGTTCTGGGCAAAGCAACTGCATTTCTCAGGGGACCCTGCTGACACAGAGGACTGCCACACGCAACCACGTCCCCCATGCCCTCAATTTCTCGCCACCACAGTAGTTTCAGGAATCAAAAAGTCAGAGTACTCCAGGGACATTTCAAAGCCAAGAATCTGCCAGTATGAGCATGGGAAGCCTGCCCAGGCACCACGCTGTCCCCAGGGCCAGGGCTGGCACTGTTCAGAAGGGCCCTGGAGGACAGGGAGGAAGGCTGTGGGCAGGCAGGTAGGCTGCTAGACAGACACAGATGTGGCCAGGAGAGAGGGCCTGGCCTGGCCACAGGAGCTGCAGTAGGATGGGCTGATTCCTGCCCACTGTCACTCCCAGCCTCTGGAGTCGAAGAGGTCAGAGGTGGGGAGGGAGATACCAAGGTGACAGGGCACAGTGGGCATGCTCCCTGACCTCACACATGGGAGACTGATATCTCAGACCCCACCTGCACCCACACGGGAGGCAGTGTGGACACCATTACATCATGCTGGTCCCAGGCCAGCTGCCAGACCCCTATGTCCTATCCTTCACTTCCCGGAGACTGACGGCCTTTCCCAGCTGAGTTCTCCAGCAGGGTAGTGGCATAATAGAACCTAAAAGGACAGTGGTGGGGACACCTCGCACACTTCCTGGCCCTTAGTGATGCTCCTCGAAATGCCAGTATTTTGGAGGTGATGGAGCCAGCCTGCCATTCGCCAGGCAAGTCATACTGTCAGTGGCCTCCCCACCAGCCTCCACCCGCTTCCAAATCTCTCAGGGCCTCATCTCAGCTCCAGCCCTTGCCACCTCACTTCTCTCTGAGCCTGTTTCTTAATCTGTGAAGTGGAAGGTGAACCACTGCTGAGGGCATGGTCACCTGAAACCTGTGGCTGAGGTGGCAGGCCTAGCACCATATACCAATGGTGTCCCTCCCTTCCTTAACCTGCTTTATATTCCACCAAGACTCCTGGGCAAAGGCCACAAGTAGAGCTGAATGTAGGGGCACATGCCCATATTCCCACCACTCTGGGAAGGTGAGGAAGGAGGATTGCAGGTTCAAGCCCATCCTGGACAGCTTAGCAAAACTCTGCTCAAAAGACGTGTCAGTTAGGAGTGAGTGTTTTCAGCCAGTTCTTCTTCCCAGCTTCCACTCCGTCCATCTCAACCTTTGCTGCACCCTCTCTGCCAGGCACACGCACTCTTGGGAGCCAAGCAGTCCCCTGCCCCACCCACCCACTCTCACATCTGCCTTCTCCTCCCATGCCACACCTGCCAGACAGCATGGAAAGAGGAGGACATGGAAGGAGAATGTGTACCCCCAGCCCCCAGCTTTCTGCTTCAGGAAGGTAAGGGCCGCATGAGTCAAAGGGTCAAGGCTCCTGGTGACAAGAAGGGGACACTGGAGCCCATATATCTAGACACAGTATCCGGATTTTGGTCAGAGCAAGGAGGGCAATGGAACACGCCCAGCCCCCCTGCACTCAACACAACCCTTCCTCCTCATCCGGTACAGCCTCCGAGGGACACTTCCCCAGTCCCACCCTGGAGGTGCTGGGGAGAGAGGAAGGGAGGATGGCAGCAGGGCAGCCCCCCTGGGTCATTGCTGGACAGAGATCTCAGGGACAGAGGCACAGGATGCCTCGTCCCACGGCTCCTGTCAGGCCTCCCCTCCCCAGGGCAGCCCTAGCTACAGCAGGGGGAGAGAAGCAGGCAGAAGTTCGAACATGCAGCATCAGGAGTTTCTCCAGGCCTGGCTGCTCTGATCCCAGCACCACAGACACAGCCAGCAGGAGGGAGGGAGGGACTCACTGGAGCTCTGGGACACATTGCAGCGGGCTGCATCCCCAGCTCATCCTCAGGGCCACCCTCCGAACAGTAGCCTCGAAGGTGAACCCCTCAGACCCTCTGGCAAGGATGAGGGCCCAGTCTGCCACCAGCCACTCCAGAGCTCTTCCCTGGCAGTGCCCAAGTACAGCCCCTGCCCACAGTGGGGTAACCACTCTCGCTCACCCTGTGGTGAAGGCGGCTCTGCTAGCCTGGCCCCGCAGTCTAACACCTGCCCAGTCCTGGACTGCAGAGCTCTGTGTGACTGGGCTATGGCCAGTGGTACTGCCCACGTTGGCCTGTGCAGAAGCATTCTAACAGCCTGTGGGTGTGCTGTGGGTAAGTTGGGGAGCCTTCCTGTCCCAGCTGTCCCCCCTAGATTCCTTTGCCTCAGCCAAGTCGCCCTGGGCTTTTCAATGAACTGGAGGCCACTCAGTGTGAGATCCAAGACGTGAGAGGGCCTCCCCATCCGTCAAGCTAGCGCAGCTCCTCTATACAGACTTCTGGAGAAGAGGGTCCAGGCTGCCCAGAGGACGGGCTTCCCCAGCAGGAAGCACAGACCAGGGACCTTAAGAGCCCTGTCTGGGATACCCTCTTTCTTCTGGTGAGCTTCAGTCCAGCCTGCCCCAAGCACTCACCGGGTTCTGGGGTTCCTGGGGCCTCAGGAGCAGCGAATATGTCTCCCTGTCCGGGCTGGGCGGGCAGGACAGACTGGCTGGGTGAGGGTTTTAAAAGGGCTACCACCATGGGCTGGGCGGGCAGGACCGACTGGCTGGGTGAGGGTTTTAAAGGGCTGCCACCGCGATGATGTCAGCCCCCCCTGCTGGCTTGCCCCTCGCCCCCTCCCTGCAGGAGGAGCCCGGCCCCCTCCCCAGTGACTCCACACAGGCTCCATATTTGGGGAAAGACACCAAGTTGGAGCAGACTGCTGGGGGTGCCGAGACATTCTCTGCGTGCTTTAGAGATGGAGCCTCCGGGGCAGGGCTTCGGGGAGCTGGCCGGGAAAAGCCTTATATGGGCAGGACCATGAAGTCCTTCCCTCCCATCCCGACTTAGGCTGCTCCTTCTTCATGGCCCCCTGCCCCGGGGGAGTCCAAGACAGCCAGGCCAAAGAGAGAGGAACGGGGCTAGGAAGCCAGGGATCCCTGAGGCTTATGGGGCACAAATCAGTCCTCCTCTCAGGTCCCTTTCTCAAGAATCAACATTTACTGAGGCTGAGCTCCGTGCCAGGCACTTGGAAAATGTTCCCATTAATGTAACCATATTGTCAAGGGCGGAGTCACTGTCTCCATTCTACAGATGAGAAAAGTGAGGGTCAGAGTGCATCCTCCCAAGGCCACATGCTGAGGGATGAGTTGCAGAAACTAAGTCCCTACCTCCCACCAAATCCTCTTTTGCACTTGTACCACTTGTTCATGTTGGGGGAGCCTTCAGTTGGGGAGTCCTATGTGCTTCAGTTGGGATGGGATTCGAGGACTTAGTAGTAGGAGAGTAACTCTGGTTTTATCCAGAAGTCCGGTAGGGCTAAAGACACTGGGGCTGGAGGCTTAAAAGGCTGGGCACCCCTTCCTCCCGCCTGCCCTAGAGGGGACCCCACTCAGATCTTGCTTATGCCTGGCTGTTGAGGTCTTAAGACAAGACAGGTTCAAGAAGGTAGGAGAATTCCAGTGGGGTGTCTGGGCTACACATTGAGCACCCCCATGGACCCTAGGGCATCTGGTAGGGAAGACCCACCACACCCACTGCACACCCATGCCAAGTAGGGCTCCCTGGAGTGGGTTTGCCTGCTTCAGAAGCTTCACCCACAAGGCTTGTGGATAGAGCCACAGCGTCTCCCAGTGGTTCTGTAGGGAAGAGCAGGGAGAGGAGCTGGAGCCCAAATACCTCTGGTTGTGTCACCAGACTTCCTGACCCTCAATTTTTGTCTTTCTTAGCCTGCTGAGATCAGACTGAGGCCTTCCACTTTGAGCTACATTCCCAGCATGTGTTTCTGGAAACAGGGTTGTACTACACTATTAAATTGCCCAGGCTTGAACTGGAGATTTTCCTGTCTCAGTTTTCCAGAATGTGGGGATTACCAGCATTCAATACCATGCCCGCCATCCATCCCTGCCTTACCATCCCAGCTATCTACCTTGACCCTGCAGCTGGTGAGCTGAGAAATGCTCAGGCAGAGATGAAGCTGGCTGAAGCCTGATGGGCAGCAGCTGAGTGGGCAGAAGCAGCTATTTGCCAGATACAGGGGATCTTGGAGGGGAGATGGCAAAGCCTTTCCCAGTTCCTAGCCTCTGCTCAGCAGTATCTGCCAGAGGTGGCCCTGGGAATTCTTAGCAAGGTAGTGCTGTCTGAGGTAGTGCAGAGGAAAGACATGGGGAAAGGTGGTCCCAAAGTGGGACAGGGAAGATCCAGCCCACCACTCTCAACATCACCCTGGACAGGAGAAAAAACCAAGGGCCCACCAACTGCACCTGGTTGTCTCTTTATTGAATGTACTCATTCATAGAAAACAGAAACACAACCATAGCATGGAAAGACATAAAACGGAGCTCTGGAACAAAGATCCAGACCAGCCTCCTGTCCCAGTCCAAGAACTATAGAAAGTCAGGGAGAGTAAACCACATTCCCACCCCAAGGCAGAGACCTAACCCGGTCACCCCCATCCTTGGCATCTGGAATAGACCAGGTGGGGTGAAGGGAACCAAGGACCAGAGCAGCCAGAGGCCCCACTGGGGCAACTCCATGTAAACTCCAAGGCGTGTGTGCGTGTGTGTGTGCATGTGCGTGTGCGCATGCACGCACCTGACAAAACTTGGCTGAAGACTGGACGGACTCAGAAGCCAGCCACGGGTCTTCCAGTGAGACTGGGAGTGGGACACACAGGGAAATGGCATGTCCCTTCCTGAAGCCCCTTTCTAAGATAGGCACTGGAACTCCTGCAGCTGTGGAGGAGGCAAGATGGGCGGGCTCTGCACCACCCTCCTCTGCCCCTGGACATTCTTGGGCAATGTCAGTGGCACTGAAAGGCCCCACCTGGGGCTTGGCAGGACTGAGGACTCAGAAAGGGACAGATGAATTGTTTTTCCCTCCAATCCCAGTGCTGGCATCAGTCTGGGAGGCATATGAGATGAAGAGATGACCTCCGAATTCAGCCCCTCAGTGAGGGGGTGCTCAAATTCAGCTAAACCTCACTGCTTAGGACCAGCCTGAGCACAGGTCAGAGGGGAGGAGCCTGGCTTGGGCCTCTTGTAGGCCTTAGCACCAAAAGCCTGGCACCAGCTGGCCAACCCCCCAAATCTCACACCTGCATCGATCCCAGGCTGACCAGAGTGGGCAGTGATGATGGTGAGGTACAGCCCCAAGGAGAGCTGGGGCCCTGTGGCAGGACACAAACCATGTCCCAGACCAGGGTCCTGGAGTGAAGCATAGGAAGGAAGGGCTCTGGGTTCCAGCCCGAGGGGGCGGGGAAGGGTGGGCAGAATGCAAAGATAAATGGAGAGGGCATCACCTTCCCTTCTTCCTCCTTCAGGAGAGGACCGATGGGGGCCTGTGGGAGGCCCCAACACTGAGAAGAAAGCAGCAATCTGGCCAAGGACTGGGGTGTCAGGGGAGCAGGCCTCTTCCTTGGCAGAGGGCAGCTGCAAGGCTCAATATCACCCCATGACTGTACCAAGTCTGGCCTGGGCTAGACCTCACAATCCTGCCGCCGTCCAGTGCTGGTCAGCAAGGCTGCGGCTCACAACCCTGGGACCACAGAGGTGCCCTGGCAGGTGACAAAGAAGAGCTCAGGGCCCCATGAGGTAAAGCAAGGGGCCCAGCTGCTGCTAAAAGACATAGATCTTGTCCCGCTGCACAGTATCCAGGTCGTCGTCCAGTGTCAGCAACACCTAGGGAGCACACCTTGGGTCAGTCCCAGTGCAAGAGGCAGCCTCCGCCCCTCGTCCACCCTCCTTGCTCAGCCCAGTGCTGAGCCCAGTGCTCAGTGCATCTCATGTACCAGGAAGGACCCAAACATGGCGATGGAGGACAGAAAGTGCCAGATGTCATGGTCATCAAAGAAGTCGAGGAGGATGCAGTCCCGATTGTGCTCCCTCGACTCTGCAGGAGTTTTCTGTGGGAGGGACAGGGACAGCAGCGTGCTGGCCTCGGCTTTGTTACAAATGTTTCCCCAGGTTTGCTGCTGCTGTCTCCTCCTTCCTTTCACCCTCACCTCCTCTCCCATCAGCCTCCTCCCTTCTTTTTTTGCACTTGGGATTGAAGCCAGAGCCTTTGCACTCAGCTATATCTGCACTCAGCTATATCTCCATCATGTTTACTTTTTAAGACAGTATCTTGTTCATTCCCTAGGCTGGCCTCAAGCTTACAATCATCCCACCTCAGCTTCCCAGAATGCTGGGATCATAGGCCTGCGCCAGCACATTTGGCTCACAGGGAGCTGATGTGACTACTCACCTGCCAGGTACTGAGTCCCTGGAAGAAGAAGAAGAGCGCAAAGCCCCAGACCACGGAGGTACAGATGATGCAGAGCAGAGGGATGAGCTTGATTCGCTCTCCACTCCGGAGCTGGGTGGGGGGAAGGATGGGAAAGAGAGCTGAGGGCCAGGCTTCGGCCCAGGCTACGCCCAGTCCTTCCTGGACTCCATCTCCTTGGGTCCTCCTGGCCTCCTCTAGAAAGCTCGCTCACTCACTCTAGGAAGTTCCACTTCTCACAGCGGAACTCAACCAGTCCCTGCACTGTAGCCTTGTGTGCTCACCTGATGCTCCCTCACTGGGCCTGCACAACCCCAACACCCTGGTGCCAACAAAGGACACTGGCTAGGGGATCCCATCCCACTGGAGGGTGCGGGGAGGCTCCTTTGCGAGGCACCTGGCCCTCAGAGGCCCAAGCCCACTGCAGATTTTGAGAGCTCTGCTTCCTCTCAATTCTCTGCAATGAAAGGGACCCAGGCCTGAGACCTGAGAGAGGAGGTCAGTGGCAGTGCATGCTCAGCGCCTCCCCACACAACCTCACTGGCATAGCGACGGACAGAAACATTCCGATTCCCTCTCACGGCTGCCCAGGGAGACTGCGCCCATCTCCATCGCCCAAAGCAGAGCAGCCGAGAAAAGAGGCTCATCTCTCCCAACTCACCTTCATGATAATGTAGAAAGCGAAGTAAAGTAGCAGGTTGCAGATACCAATGGCCAACAAGTAGGAGGCAAAATCATTGGGGTGCATGATGAGCCCATAGGCAGCCCTACAGAGGGAAGAGGGGATGGCAAAGCAGGCGAGAGCCAAGAGCAGGAGCACTGTCCTGTGCTCCCACACCACTATCCTTTATCGTCATGCTGGGCTGGGATCAGGGGCTTACAGAAGATTCTCGAAGCCCAGGGACCGGCACCTTTCCCCTCAATGCCTACCCCTTTTGCCCAACACAGAATCTGTCCACAGGCCCTGAGGCAGCCAGTGGCTGCCTCACCCCAGCTGTCTGCCCAGCCAGGTTACCCCAGCCAATGGCCACACTCACAGCGACCAGTTGATAATGTTGCCCATGACCAGCAGCACCATGCGGTCCTGGGGGGAAGCAGAGACATGGAGACTGAGAGGGAGAAGAGAGACAGGAAGAGAAGTGGCAGAAGGCCCGAGTCAGTGAGTCCCTACCCCTCCCCCTACCCCAGGTTCCCTGCTACGCTTCCCTATCCCCACTGCAGGAAGAGAACAACTGGGCAGAGCTGGGGAGTCGGGCAGGTACCACGTAGAGGGGCCCGCTGCACTGCCGGATACAGTCCGTGTAGAGCACATGCAGGATGCGGCGGAAGATGCCCCAGTCTGCAAGAAGAAGGGCACGGTGCTGAAGGACACAGGTGCGTTCTGTGCTAGACCCTGGCCCGTGCCGGCTGAGAGAAGCCAGGAACTTCAGAGAGCAGAGCCATGCCAAGTCACCTCAAAGTCTTCACCCAGTGACTCCTCCAGGGCCCCCAGTGAAAGGACAGACCCAAGGGTCTCCAGGGTATCTAAGTCCCCAAGATCACCAATCCTTCACTCCAGGGGTCCCCAGCCCTCTCCATGCCCTGCCCTGGGCATGCCCTCACCCAGCTTCCAGCGGCCCATGTAATAGAGCTGCGTGCTGAGGAGCAGGGTGGCAATGATGTGAATGACAGAGAAGACGATCCAAAATGCCATGTTTCCTTTGCCAAAGACCTGTTAGGAGCGCATAAGAGCAGGGGTGAGGGAGTACCCAGGAAGGTCCCTCAGTGGCGCTCACACCCACACGTGGGAATGTGTGTGTCGTTCTCATGGGGTGGGCACTCACCACGCCCAGCACAGAGAAGAAGATGACAATGGCCAAGCAGGCATAGGCACTGTAGGCACTGGCATTGATGTCTGGATGCCGCTTCTGGTACAGCTTCAGCATGCAGAGTCCAGCAATCATGTACATGAATGATGTGTCTGGGAGGGTGACACAGGACCCCCGCCAGGCCTGAGCAGGGAGCTCCCAGCCCCGGCAACCAGCGAGGAAGAAGGTCCCGTGTCTGGTTATGGTGTGGAGTGAGGTGGTGGCAGGGTAAGCTCAGTACCTAAACTGCCCCTGCCCCCTTTTAGTTGTCACTCAGAGTCCGAGGCCTCCTGATGACAAGAGTAACTCCGTCTGAGCGTCTTGGTCTGACGCACCATCTCTGACGGTTTTGTTGTGTGCCGTGCACGCCCTTACATGGGAAAAGCTCAGCAGAGGCCCATTACCCTAAATGGGACATACACATGCCATCGCAGCTTCCCAGCCCAGGGTCTAGGAGATCCCTTTGGTGATCCGGGGCAGTACAGGGCTCAGGCAGGTTAGGTTCAGCCAAAGAAGGAGCTCCACTTACCAAACTGGAAATTGGTATAGTTGGGGCAGACGTGATAGCAAGCACTAAGCAGCCCCTCCATCATCAGCGCGGTGCCCATGGCATAGAACAGACCGAAGTGCTTGGGAATCCCACATTCCTACAGGGAGAAGGGAAGGGAGGGAGGATGAGGCAGGAAGGGAAGGGACCCAAAGAGGAAGTCCTGAGAGGGATAAAAGAAAAAGGGTAGATCCGTGTTGAGTAGGTATATGTGAAAGGCTGGGGAAGAGAAGACAGGGCAAGGGGACCAGAACAGGGAAGACTTGCACAGTGTTAGGCTGGGCAGTATAGAGAAGGTAAGGAAGGGCAGGGTGGGGCGGGGCGGGGGGAGGGGCTGGGGAAGCAGAGTTAGCCTGGGCGAGGCCTTGCCTGCCAAGGCCTAAGGATGTGATGGAGCAGAGGTCTCAGCAGGCAGGTGCTCACTCACCATGGCATAGAGGTCGTTGCGCAGCAGGGCCCGGTTGTGGTTGATCTCCCGCTGCAGGATGATAAGCAGGAAGAGCAGCCCCAGTAGGATGTACCCCAGGTTGCTGAGGATGTTGTTGAAAGCACTAGAAGGGGCAATTCATGGTACACTGCATTGGTATCACACGGACCTTTTCTCTGGCCTGGACAGGCATTCACAAAGTCCCCCACCCCTGCCTGGGTTCTGCCACCCCTGGACAAGGGGACTCTAGCACAGTCCCCACCTGAGGTTGCCCAGTGGGTGGGCGCAGAGGAAGTTGTAGTAGCAGATGTCCTGATTCCCTGTGACATTCACCACCTGCAGAGGGAGTGGGGCTGCTAACATGTCTGGCTGAGCCCACAGCCCACGCCACGACAGAGGCCTGAATGGCAAGAGAGCACATGCCACCATGGCTAGCATGTGTGCATGTGCCCTGGCATCTACTTCTGAAAACAGATGCCAAGTGGCACAGTGACTGCCCACCTCCTTAGGAGTGGCAGAAAACTCTAAGGCATGACCGTGACGAAGCTCTTGCCCCACAGTACAGACAAAAGAGAAGGGAAGCCAACACATACGAAGCCCCACGACCTCTGTCTCACAATCCCCACCACACTGCTTTCAAGTTGCCCCACTTTGCAGACAGACACTGGCACTCAGGGAGGTAAAGTGACTGCTGAGCAGGCATGGCAGAGCTGGGAGCAGAGACCTCTGCCCACTGCACAGCCCTGGCTGCCATGCTCCATGCTTTGGGGCCGAGCCCCAGACTGGCCCAGGTGAGCCAGATCTGGCTCCTCACCGTCTGGTACGTGATCACCAGCTGCACCACAGGAAGGGCATAGAAGACAGCAATGGTGGCGATGTTCCTAAGAAGCAGAAAAGCAGGATGAGGTGGGCAGGACCTGAGAAGTCCCCACTCTCTCGGCAGGAGCCCCCACCTGCCCTGGTCCACCCACCAGAAGTAGATCTGGTACTTTTTCCGCAGTACACGCTTGTCTTTCCGTGCCAGGTCAGCCACGTAGAGGTATTGCTGGGGAGAAGCGAGAGAGCTCTATTTACCTACCACCCTGGAGCCCACGCAGGCAGGAACCTAGGCCATCCCCCCACAGCATGGCTGCTGCCAGCCCACTGCAGAAGAGGCTGGCGTCAAATTGAATCTATCCTGCCCCAGCTGGGCTCTTTCTCTGCTCTCTAACAGACCACAGAAATATGTGAGACCACAACACAGAACGCCCTGTGCTCAGAAAAGCCCAGCCGGGGCCAGCCCCATGGTGTCACACCTTGGTACGAATGACGTTCTTGTCTGACTCAATGTCCGTCAATGTGTCGTAGTCATCCTCTTCCACGGAGCTCATGGAGTCCAGTCGCGGCCGAGTACCCACTGGGTCAAAGGTGTGGTCTGGGCAGGGCAGGCAGAAAGGAATCCCAGATGGTGAGTTTGAAACTCAGGTCAGCCCCACCCAGTTGAGGCAAATGTGCAAATTACTAGGCCTTGGGAGAGTGGCAAATTGTGGGCCATAGCTCAGAGCAGGGCTGGGGGTGGGCTCAGGTACTGGGAGATGTGAGGTGCTCCTAAGCCATGGGGAGCAAGGGAGGCCTCTGCGAGAGGCAACCACAAAGGACAGCCCCAGCTCGGCTCCACTTCTGCCTCCTCTGCCTGAGCAGAGCCTCCCAGGCCTAGCAGACCCCAGGCCCTGCATACAAGTAACATGGCTGAGCTCGGCCACTCATGTTGATTACAAGGTGCCTGGCCCAGTGGGTTCTGAGAAGACACTGCCTTTGTCCCCACTGGGTTAAAGACCCAGCAGGCTGGGGTACAGGCAAGGGCAAGAGCTGCCTCTACAAAAAGCACCCTTCTTATTCTTCCTTTGTCTTGCCTTGAGAAGTTTCCTCTGTGACTGCACCTAACCAAAGGCCCAGAGGCCAGAAGCCTGACCCTGAAGACCAGCTACGGAAGGTGCTGGCAAAAAGGAGAGCAAATTAGAATATGTGACCTGAGGATAGCTGAGGTGCCAGCCCACTAGCACTGGGACCAGCATCTGTCTATCTCAGAAGACACCAAGACGGCATTACTGGCATTAGATGGGAAGCTCCAAGCATCTTTCTAGTCCCAGAGCCAACAAGCTTGAGTCGACTGCCCTGGCAAGAGCTGATTGGCAGCCTCACCCCCTCCCCACATCTACCCATGGCAATGCACAGCTGCCGCATCTGGCCAAAGGGAAGGCGTCGCTTGAACTGGTCGTGCCCTTCAAAGGAAAGGGAAAGTTACCAGGGAACCGGGGGCAAGGAGAAAAGAATGAGGGAGGAGAGGGGCAGGAAAACAGCAGGCCCTTCTCTTGTTCAGCATCTGGCAGAGGAGGCAACCACCCACCTTCATGTATTACCCAGCCAAAAGCAGCCCTGCACCACAAACCCATGCCTGGCCCACTCACCCTGGTAAGCGTAAGAGAGGTCTCCAGTGCCTGTGCTGTCAACCAAAGCATCGGTGGATCTGGAACCATTTTCTGCAGGGAATAGTAAGTGGTAAGGAAGGAGCATTGACCTCAGATAAACGGTCGCTGGGGGCCGGGGATATAGCTCAATGGCACTGTACCTGTCTGGCAAGTGCAAGGTCCTGAGTCCAATCTCCAATATGGCAAGAAAAATACACGGGGACATGGGGCCCATCCCTATGGGGCCCTGAGAAACTGCAAAGCCTTGGGCATCAGGAGGAGGCTGCCACCTCTTCATTACCTCAAAGACCAAGCTAGGCATGAGCAAGTGCATTTTTCAGCTCTGACACTTACCCAAGGAGCCATAGTTGTAACCCTCGTAGGAGCTGGCAGGAAAGGAATCAGCCAGGACCCGAGGGTGACCTACAATGAGATGTCAAGGTCCCTTCAGCAGTGGAGGCAGAGAGATCAAGAGCCAGGGGGAAAGAGGGAAAAATCCAAAAAAGATAGCTCCAGAAGAGCTACACCAACAGCAAAAAGTAAACGCCTATCCAGGCAAACCCAGCTCACTCCCACTGCACTACATGCCTGAGCCCCAGTGTGGCTCTCAATGAAAACACGCCACCCGTGTCCTCCCCAGAGAGAGGAAAGTCAGGAACCAACACAACCAAGCTACCAACTGTAAGGACACACAATGTCCAGCTGCCCAGCACCTCCCTGGCTCCAACTCCCTCCCCCTGGACACAGCTCCTCTGTCTCTAGCACCGGAGCTTACCAAGGAGAGAAGCTGAGAGAGAAGATCCCAACCAGGAGGAAGGACAAAAAGTAAGGGACGGTGGAGAGCCACAGTTGAGAGAGAGGGAGAGAGACAGAGAGAGAGAGAGAGAGAGAACAGAATGTTAATAACCCCAGACTTTGAGACCTTACTGCCTGAAGTGGACAGACATGGAACAGGCAAATCAAGCGATAGCTTCCAGGGTGGCATGTTCGGGATGGATGGGCACAAGAATGTTACTCCCTGTCTGAACAGTCCAAACCCCCAGCACCTCCTCCTCTAACATGTAAGGCAGCCACCCACCACTTCCTCCTGAAATAGTTGGCCAGCCCTGGCCTCCCCTCCCAGGTACCCTGCAGTTACCAGTTTCTGGACAGGCTCGGTCTATGGCCAGCAGAAGAGTTTTCTTCCTCTGCCTGTAGGGAGAGAATCCAGGACACTCAGATGAGGCAGGAGAAGGCTCCCCCTCTGGCTTCCCTCTACCCTCGCCACCCCCTCCTGATCCTTCTCATGCTGTCCTCCAGCCTGGACCAGGAGCCCTCTCAGCTAGCGAACAACTCAGGGTCTCACTGCCTGGGAAGGAGACTGAGTGGAGGGCTGCCTTCCAGGGAAGCTCCCACAGATAACAGACCCTGGAGGGACCACCCTCATTGGACGATGGCGAGATTACCCTGCCAGGCAATCTCCACCGCTCCCCTGTCCACCACCCGTGACCTCAGGGAGGCCGAACAGTTCCATCTCACCTCCAGTTCTCCCAACAGGCCAGGAGCACAGTCAGCAGGTAGAAGGAGAGAAATATCCCCAGGCAAAAGAGCATCCCACCAACATAGGCTTCAGCTGCAAGGAAAGCAGGAGGCCTAAACTTCCAGCCCTGCCCTTCGTGGCCCCAAGACCCTCATGATCTGGCTTCTCTGCACAGACCATCTGTCTCCCTCAGCTGTAATGCTCAGGCAGTGTCAATAACACTGGCAATTTCCCAGTGCCTCAAACTCTGACACGATCCTCTCTTTGCTCATTTTGCTTTTTCTGCTAGAATTTTCTATTTCTTGAAAAACTCCATCTGAATTTTTTTTTTTTTTTTGCGGTTCCAGGGATCAAACTCATGACCTTGCGCTCACCAGACAGGCAGCAGTGCCACTAAGCTAAATCCCTGGCTCAACTTAACTTTTAAACTGCATTCCTGGGACTGTGGTTTTTCCCTCTCTGTCCTTCATTCAGTCAGTGACTTGTCCTTTGTCCCTCACAGCTGCCAGCACCCTGAACAGCAACAGTCTCCCATCCCTCTACAAAAGGTCTCCTTAGTAAAGGTAACCCAGAGGCCTCTATAATCTTAGTACTCACAAGTCTGAGGCAGAAGGACCTCAAGTTCAAGATCAGTATAGACTGTATAGTAAGATACTATCTCAAAAAGAGAGACAGAAAAGAGAGAGGGGGAAGGCAGAAGGAAGGAAAAGGGAAGAGAAGGCAAGGGATGGGGAAGAAGAAGAAAAGGAAAGGAGAGAAGGGGAAAGGGAGGGAAAAAGAAAGAAAATAGTGCTAGCATAGCACCTGACATATAGGAAGGGCCCAATAAATACCTGCTGAGTAAGTAAGCCATACAGGAGAGCCAGCTTCTTTCTCCTTCTACCATAATCCTTATTTTTATCTTATATTCTCCAGTTTATATGGGCCCCATTTAACCACTCAGTAAATATTTACTGAATACTGACTTGGGTCCCCAAATTTTGCTGCTAATTTTGTGCTCAGCCTCAGGACTAAGTTAATGCGACTGATTTTATTACTTCGGTTATAAAGTCAGGGAAATGGAGGGGCAATGAGATCCTGCTGCCAACAAGTGCAGAGTGAAGTAGAACTCAGCTCTGCAGGTTTGGGTCACAGACTCTGTCCTTTACCCCAGGGCACCCATATCCCTGCCAAGAACACTTGACCTCCACCCCACGGGTCTGTCTGGCTAGGTCCTCGCCAGAGAACACCCTGGGCCCTGGTCTTAGAGGAAGAGACAGGAGGCCTGCCTGTCCGCTCCGTCACCCTCACTCACACGTGACTGCTTTGGATACCAGGACCGACAGGGTTTTCTGGCGGTGGCCTTGATCAACCGGTTCATCTGGAAGTAAAATGTCAAAGTGGCAAAGTAGTAGTCAGCTGGAGCTTGCTGAGAGTCATTTGGACCTGGCCTTGGAGACACTGGGACCAAAACCCTGTGTCCCATCAGACCCATCAATAGCCAGGCAGACTCTTCCAGCTCCCAAGGAGCCACCAAGCATGCCACCTAGTCAGCAGCAGGGCAGACTATACCTTCTACAAAGGGGTAGAAAGGCAAGGAGCCCCCGCAGGCCTGGTCTTCCGTCTTTACCACCACTACCACGTAAAAGCTGTTGCTGGGGAAGTCTTTGCGCTGCAGGATCAGGAAGAGGGGAAGAGGATCAGAGTTACAGCCACTGTTCTTCTCTGATATTACTTTGGGTCCCATACTATGCTGAATCTTTACATTTATACTACGGAATCTTCATAAAAAAAAAACAAAGCCTGGGCTGGTGATTTAGCTCAGTGGTTCCGGCGCCTGTCTTGCAAGCACAAGGACCCAGGTTCATCCCTGGTTAACCACATACAATACTGGGTGTGGAGACTCACGCCCAGCAGCAATCAGTACCACATACCACAGTGCAGGGCGTGTTGGCTCACGCTGTAATCCCAGCACTCGGCAGGCAGAGGCAGGAAGATTGCTGTGATGTGAGTTTGAGGATGAGTTCAGGGCCAGCCTGAACAAAAAAAAAATACAAAGCCTGGCTAAGTTGTCCAGGCAGGGCTCAAAGTTGTGCTCTTCCTGCCTCAGCCTCCCAAGAAGCACTGTGTCTAGCTCCTACAAAGATTCTTGAGAGAGGGCCGGGGATATAGCTCAATGGTTCTAGCGCCTGTCTTGCAAGCACAAGGGCCCGGGTTCATCCCGTTAACCACATAACAATACTGGGTGTGGAGACTCACCCCAGCAGCAATCAGCACCACACACCATAGTGCCGGGCGTGGTGGCTCACGCCTGTCATCCCAGCACTCGGGAGGCAGAGGCAGGAGGATTGCTGTGATGCGAG